>DWDX01001851.1:0-16980 GCA_018245675.1 Agara michaeli | reverse complement strand
TATACACACTTACACACATATGTGTTTAGTTCAAATTTTGCCAAGTGACTGAATACCTAA
Source organism: Agara michaeli (assembly GCA_018245675.1). Lineage (NCBI taxonomy): Eukaryota > Metazoa > Arthropoda > Insecta > Lepidoptera > Hesperiidae > Agara > Agara michaeli. Next base: position 16,920 of record DWDX01001851.1, on the reverse strand, counting down.
GTTTTACTCTGCTTGATTGTAGTCATTCTGGGTATTCGGCCGAGTTACTACAGGTTTGTTTCACACAAACATGTATAAATTTGTTTCAGTGCAGATAATTTATTTAATAATTAAAATGATATGTCTTTGTTTTGTGGTATATAATGTTCGATCTTTTGTAGACTAGTAAAATGATTATTTGTTTTTGTAGTTTTCAATTTATTGCACACTAGCTCTCACTAGTTGTTGATAGTGGTGCAGGGTAGCATCATACCATTTATACCACTTCCAGAGTGACGGGAATTATCTGTGCTTGTGTAATATAATAAAAATTGTATCTACTCTATGTATTTTTTGTTGCCAAAATTCAAAAGCTAAATTCTGATGTAAATTATGTTTGTATTTTTACCAATTCTTACATTATTCTACTGAAATGAATACTTGGTTATTTTTAAATACTGGCAATTATTGTCATTTAAAATGCTACTTAAAACTATTCAAAATTGTTTAATATTTGTTGTGTAAAAGAAAACACAACAGATATCTTTTTATATACACAGCTATATTTTCAACCAGAGACCAGAGACAAGAGAGACTGTTGCACAGCCAATTATTTTGATATCAATAAATTACAATACTGTATTTTGGCTAATGTGGATACTTGGCGTTAGATAATTGCCCGGTTTTTGTTACATAACGTATGGAATGAAAATAAATGAATAATAGTATTATAGTCCATTTTGTAGCCAAACAATTTGATGATATTTATATCTTTATAATACATAGATAGAATAATATTCTTTCTAATAATTACTATTTTATTAATTATAATTATTTTATTACTTTTGTCTGCTTGTTATCTATATTTTGTATGTCTGGAACATTTATATAATTATAACCATTCATTATAATCTTACTAGCTGTAACCTGCAGATTCGTTAAGTGATCAGAATAATTTATTTTGTTCAAGCGTCATACCGATATCGCGCCCGGAACGCTATTTATAGCGCGTATTTGATTAAAATGTGTTTCTCCATAAAAATATAATATTTTTCTGCAAAAAAGTAGACTAGGCCACTCTCCAGCCCTTCACCTTTCCAAAAATCATATTGATACATTGCTGCACATTGACATGAAACAAGGACATACAAACACACTTCTCATTTATATTATTGGTATGGATTAGGAGTCACTTGAATATAGAGTAACTCTTTTTGAGAAAAAAAAACAAGTTTGTGTATAGCACGAATGCATTCATTACATTTGACTTTATAATGAATATATCTCTGTGGTTATAGCTGTAGGCGACAGAATCATTTTAAAAACCTTATATTGTTACCTTTTATATTTGTTACTGTTAAGTCACCTTAATCGATCTAATTCGATACATATAACGCCATCTCTTGGCCGCCTTTGTAAATAATTAATGTACGGTGTATGTAAATTTTTATTGTAAAAATAGGTAGTCAGTTGGAGAGTTTGCTTGCAATACACAGTTTTCGGTTTTCTCACAGCTTTTCTCGCCTTTTATTCGGTTTTCCTGCGTAAGTGCTAGTTTCCAACAATGGCAAATGGCCTTATGTCATTCTAAGAGGAGTAATGCTAAAATAAAAAGCCTTAATATTGATTTTGTCATATTCAAGAATCAGATTATAATAGATAATGTTCTTAATATCAGTCAAACACTGATGTAGTTTATGACCCTGAATCTTGAACTATGGTAACTATCGTAACAATGTCAAGAGCAGAGCCAAAGGGGTACTGAAAATGAAAGAGAAATATGTGCAGTGACTAAATTAAAGTTCATAGATAGACATATGACCCCTATTATCCTCAAAATTGCAACAATCTTGGCAATTAATTTCTTTATGCTCTAAATTGTTTCAGATTATTGTTATTTGAAGAAGGATATACATTATACACCAAACATAATTGTAAGTTAAAATGGAGGAAATTAATGGGGAGCTATTTGTGGATAGTTTGGTAAGTCTTGGAGATGAAGGATCCCTGGAGTCAACAGAGAATGGGAAACCAGATCAAAATTGTACAATCTGCGAGTAAGTTTTACATGCATTTAATAATTCTATTTAGTGTGAGATTTATTTTACAATACACTAATGCTGTTGCCCTATATCGAGTACCACATTTATATGTATTTTTATATTGGGACTATACAATACATTTTAGCAAGTGGTTGATTATACATCCTTAATTTCCAGCAATAAACTATGCAGCCCTCGTGTCTTGTCATGTCTTCATGTATTCTGTGAATCGTGTATTGACAAGTTATTAGTAAACGAGGCAGGCGATTCTCTTAAGTATGATCTAGCTGTCGAATGCCCTCTTTGCAAACAAGAGACAAAGGTAATTATATAATTTATGTTATTGTAACTCTATATTACAAGTTAAATACTCACACCTCTGATGTTTCTTACAACACTGTCAATGAGATGATGACTCTTCTAAACAATGTCTAGAAATATTCCCAGTGTAAATGAATATCAGGGTTTATTTCTGGAATAAGAACAACACTTATTTCTTAAAATACATAAAAGAGGTTTTCTTAAATGCTTTTTGAGTTGTGCTATTAAAAAGAACTAGGAAAAATTTTTAGGCTTAAAGATATAATGTAATTTTAGATAACTGGTGGAGCGGCATCACTTCCATCAGACTACATGCTTACCAACATTCTCGATGTATCCTCTATGGACCAGTCTGTTGTCTGCACTTGTTGCAAGAGTAAGGAACCAGCTGTTGCAAGATGCACTGATTGTTCTCATTTCCTGTGCTCCAACTGTAACTCTGCACATGAGTTTATGAGGTGCTTTGAAAATCATCGAGTAGTACCTTTTGATGCTCTTAGGTCGTCTAAGGAGAAAGTTGCTGTGCATAAACCAATTTTTTGCACTCGCCATGTTGGAGAGAGTCTTAAATTTTATTGTTGTGAATGTGAAGTTGGAGCTTGCACCGAATGTCTTACTGTCGACCATAAAGTAGGAGAGCATCGCTGTGAACGGATTGTTGACGCTGAACCAAACCTTCGAGACGAACTACGTGCCTTTATAGTACAAGCTAATGCACGTGCGGTTGCCGCTGGGAGTGCATCCGCTAGGCTTGATGATGCTTTGGGAGACTTGCAACGCCAACGCGATGAAGCAGAGAGTGTAATCAACGAAGCCTTTCATGCCTACCAGACTTGTCTCGAACGGCGTCGTGAAAAGGCGCTAGAAGAACTGGAACATCTTCACAAAGAAAGAGAATTAAAAGTAATGGATTTATTCGATCGCGTCGACAAGACTGTTCAGCGTATAGATTGTGCTTGTCAATTTGCCACTAAACTTCTTCGAAGTGGAGATGGTACCGAAATCGTCATGCTTAAGAAAACTGTTGCTTCTCAATTTGCTCGCTTACTGGAAGGTGCACCCGAATTTGATGTAGATTATTCTCTTGAGTTCGTCACTAAAATGGACAAGTTCGAAGCTGTTACAGAAGAGACTTTTGGTACATTCCGCACTGAAGCTACCATAGCAGAAGAAAAAAAACGCGCAAGCGAATCGTCTGCTATTGTTTCGGTAGCGTCTAATTCTCATTCACCTGCAGTATCTTTAACAAATGCGCCAGTGTTTGATGATTTTCCTCTCGGAAATGTTCGCCGAGTTACAGGGGTAACTGGTGTCGGAGGTATTGTAGGAGTGCCTGGGGTTGGAGGTGTAAGTGGTATTGGAGTCCCAGGTATGGGACCCGTACCGGGAGTTGGTTCCGTTGTCAATGCTGGCGCCATACCAGGAGTGGTCAATTTAAATAGTGTGCCAGGTGTAGGATCTGTTACTGGTGTTCCCACATTGCCATCAATGGTTGAGTATAATTTGCAGCAATTGGCAAGTATTGCAGAGAAAGACGTTCCGCCGCCTCCTCATGCTTCACCAGCCCCTTCGTTCACTTTAGCTGAATTACTTGCTGGAGATCTGAATTCTCCACAGGCATATAACAATTTACAAGCACTTGCTAAACTGGGATTGAACACTGGTAAGAATTTGAGCAAGTATTTAAATTTTGTGAGTATTTTGTATTTTTTAAATACATATAATTTTGTTGCAGAAGTGAACGGTTATGGAGGGGTGGGTGGTGTTGGTAGTATAGGAGGAGTTGTGCCTCGCGGTGTTTCTCCTGGAAGACCTCTACTTACTCCCGCTGAAGAAGCAGCTTTGGTAGCCCCACCCGCTCCACTTGTACGCGCAAACAAAGCTACACCAATGCATATTCGATTTAAATTTGGTCAACTTGGTGGTGGAAAGGGCCAGTTTAATTCACCGCATGGTTTTTGCCTTGGCAACGATGAGGACATTATCGTGGCTGACACCAATAACCACCGAATTACAGTATGTATTATTTACATATCAATTATGGATATGTTTATGGATATGATATGTAAACAGACGTTTAGAAACTACATCCATAAATTTATAAATACAACAGACCAGTTATTTTAACTCTTTTATTGTATCTGTTTTTATCTCAAGGTGAAATACTTAAAAGAAACTGTTTTTAGGTGTTTGACAAATCTGGGAATCACAAGTTTAATTTTGGCGTCGCCGGCAAAGAAGAAGGCCAACTGTGGTATCCACGTAAAGTTGCAGTGGTTCGCGCTACTGGAAAGTTTGTAGTCTGCGATCGCGGGAACGAGCGATCACGCATGCAGATTTTCACAAAGAATGGACATTTCTTAAAGAAAATAGCTGTATGTACCTACCTCATTAAGGATATGTTTAATATTCGGGAATGTTGGGGCGATTGCTGATATTTTTTTTTAAATATCCAGGTTCGATTCATTGATATCGTTGCCGGTTTGGCCGTCACCGCTGAAGGTCTTATTGTAGCTGTAGACAGCGTGACGCCGACCGTGTTCATCTTGTCCGAGGAAGGCGACCTCATGAGCTGGTTTGATTGCAGTGAATGCATGAGAGAGCCATCCGACATAGCTATCAGCGGTGAGTTAAACATACAATTAATTAGCATATCACTAAATCATAGGGATACTTTGAATAATGTAGCAGCTTATGCAATCCTATTGAAGTGAAATATTTCCTCATATAGCTTGAATACTGTTCTATTATAGTTTTACAATATATATTGAAAATAGTTCAAATGACCGGCATGCATTTTGTATAACATTACAGGTCTGGATTATTTCAATTTTATTATTTAGCTGATATCTGATCTTAAATAACATAAGCTTAAGTAGTAAATTATAATCTGCAAATTGAAAAACTCGCAAGGTTTAGGTGACCGCTATTAGAAATTATTTATAGTCTTTTCATGATTTGCTTGGGGCATTAAACAGTCTTCGAGTTCGTGTGATTATTTAATCATTTAATAATTTCCTCTAGTTGTGAACAGATTGGTTCCCAACAGTGGGATGTTAATGGTTTGTAGCTTACAGGAATATTAAATATTCATTAGATAGCATTTTTACAGCTTCAATTTATTAATTTTCAGGCAAGGAATTTTACGTTTGCGACTTCAAAGGGCATTGCGTGGTTGTATTCGATGACGAAGGGCGCTTCCTTCGTCGTATCGGATGTGAGAACGTGACCAATTTCCCCAATGGCATTGATGTGTCCGACGCTGGGGACGTTTTGATTGGTGACTCTCACGGAAACAAGTTCCATGTTGCCGTTTTTTCCCGCGATGGTGTGCTGGTCACTGAATTTGAATGCCCCTATGTAAAGGTAGAGTTGTTTATTCTCACAATACCTATTGGAGGTTGTTTCATTTTGGTAACTTTGGAAGTTGCTTAATATTCATAACAGTTGCTTGGTTGGTTATACATTCCTTTCATTTTTCATTGCACACTTGTCATACATACAACAATATCATGTTGGGTGCCCATATGCTTTCTTCGTGTTGCCTACCTCTGGTACCTTTTCAACATTGTCTCCTACAAATGACTCTCAAAACTGTTTTGGTTTAATGGCTGAAATGAGTATGATGCATCGCACTTGTCATCACATTATAAATGTATTATTTGTGTAGGTTTCTCGCTGCTGTGGATTGAAGATAACTTCTGAAGGATACATTGTCACTCTGGCTAAGAATAATCACCATGTTCTAGTCCTCAACACCCTTTACATTGTCTGAGGAGTAACTCGATGGCTGTAAGTCTGCATACTACACGATCTCACATTTATTCCCTATATTTTATATTAATTGCTGATTTTACAAAGCTTAACAATTTGCTAAACCAGTATTTGAATACTTACTTTGTTATTTTATGTTAAATTTCATATTAGTCTGATTTTAACATGTCCATTTGCAGTGATCAGTGAACAGTGATCCCAATTTGCCTACTTTCACTGTCTCCTGTGTTGTGGAATTTTAGAATTATAAGATTTAATTGGTATCACTGCTTGTGGATAGGTATTTTTATCCCCAAAGTACTTGCGTATTTTTGGTTTCTATTATTTCTTCTTTTATTATGGTTGCATTTAGTTATAGTAAGAAACAATCCAAAGCTTAGGCTAGTATTACATTTTTTTTACTATTATTCAGTCAAATAGGAATATGAAGCATTGGTCATTTTATTGTAGATTTTTCATATTTGGTAGTACTACATAAATATGATAGACTGTTTCTTGTTACTAATAGACATTTTGGATTTTAAATTCTAAGCTATACAGTAAATTTTATATGTAATATTTCAATACACATTTAAAATAACTAGTTCAGCAAAGCTTCTTGTAGTTATGAACACCAAGTATGATTTATCTATGATTAAATGTGAGAAAATACTTCTACCGACTTGCATGATTATGATTTCGTTTCTAAATTTAGCAGCTGGTATGGTTCCTAGTTCGAGTGAAGTTAATGATACATGTCAATTAGGGGTCTGCGTGGGAGTGTCGCCTTTTCCAAAAGTTGCGTTACTCCAAACAACAACTAAAGAATATACGTATATATTTCAATATATTTTTAGACATCAGAACGAACAACGCCCGGCTGACTGCGAGCATAATTTTTAATAGTGATCACTTTTAACGCACAATTGAGTTATTGTTAACAAAATTTTAGTCTAATTATGACCAAAGGAGGCGACACTAAAATAACGTGCCATCTAGTTTAGGTTAATCGCGTATACAATATTATATATTGTCCGTTAAAATATATTTACCATTTACAGAATTCTTGTGTCTATACAAAGTGTTTTCCATGTACTATTGTTTTGAGAGCTTATACATGAAACATTTTTCATGTGTAGGCATATTACATATACCAATTATATATAATGTTTGGTTGATTTAAAATGTAAAATGTTCTGATGCTAAGTTAAATGATGTGTAATAATGTCGTTCGCGTTGTTACTGTAATCCTTGCAATAATTTTTTACCGCGTAATTTAAACATTTAAAAGTAGAAGTTGTTTATGTGGCATTTTCGTGCATATATCTATACCTACAATGTATTAGTGCTAAGGTTAAGGTTTAAAAATTTGAGTCACTTGTCATGTAGTTATAGTCCTTTCCAAGCGAGGTATGTTCAATCATCGATGTTATGCAAGTAACATTGTCACAAAACCATTGCAAGTATTTGAAATTTTCCTTTGCATTGTAACGTTTTAATATTTATAATCAAGGCATAGCCGGTATTTTGGCACAAGATATTTATATATCCATGAACGTGCCATTGTGAACATTTTTTATTGCTACAAATTAATACGTTCTAAATTCGTGTACGGCTCGCCAAAATATATATTTTTATAGTTATCCACATTTAATATTCGAAATTGAGATTTGTAAATTAGGTAGATACGAAAATATTAAATCTGTGGTTTACATAACGTTATAATAGTTTTAAATTGCCGTTGAACTCGGTTTTGTCTAGCACTGGGCGGATCGAAGACAGGTACCTTGATAATAATATGGTATTATTGTTATATTGCAATTCGAAGTAATGGTCAAGTATAAATAATCACTGTAATTGCGAGCATCGGCCAGTGTGGTAACTTTAGTCTTCCAATAGGAACAATTACAAAATTTTGGCAAAATAATTAACCAAAATTGTTGCAGTAATTTTAGTCAAGGTTTGTGAAATGTGCTATTTTAAATCCACTAGCTAATTATATTAAAATATACAATAATAATGAGAAAACTGTTATTATATTATACACAAATATTTATTCTTGTTATTATCGAAGACCATTATTTTGCTTTGCAATATGCCCATTTCAAAAATAATAGTACTTAACCAGAGACCACCTGAAATGTAGTGTGATATTTTGTTGATATATGTTTTAATATAATGCTCTCTAATTTTCGTCAATATTTACAGATTAAAACTTAAAGGAAACTTCAAATTTCATCATTCAATTTTGTTTTTACAAACCTTAGTTCCTGCTTTTGCAAATTTGATAGTAGTGTTTAAATATAATAATAGTAATTATTAAAAGTATTCACTAAAAATGTGTGAGTGTATTGAGAAGCCATATTATTATCATTAATTAAATATTTAATCAATATAGCAATTTATTAGCGACATGTGTAATCCATATAATGTACTTAATTAGTGATGTTATTATTTGTTGCGTATTGGTACCGTTATTAATATTGAATACATTAGAAACATTGAATGTGATATGAGCAATAATAGAGAGACATAATGAAGCCACATTATTGAAGACTTCAACACGTAGAAAGACACGCATTATTGGGGCGCGCCGATGTAGAACCAGTGATAAGTTGAATTTGACATTGAGTCTGAATCCTCTATTTATTAATGAGTATCTTTTGGGTTTATTTTTCATATTGTTTTTAAGTTATTTGTTCAGGATTTTTTGTCCCGATAGTATTAGGGAATTTTATTTTCTTTATTTTAACTAGGTTAAAATGAGTCTACATACCCTTCGTGGATGATAGGTGTGATTAATACTCGGTTTTTTCATTTCTGTTTTTTATTATATGTTCTGGGCCTATATTTAATAGTATTTTTGGCCAGTGTGTTTAGGCCTTTAGATTTTACGAATTTTTACTGCCAAATTATTTTCTTACCATATTTGTGCATGCACAGTAATTATTTTATTGTATAATTGTATAAATATATATGTAAAATTAGTTACTAATTGTTGCCAATTTTTGTTTTTACTATTCAGGGTTTAAATATTATAATATTCAATTTTTATTTGTTGTCCATTGATCAAAATTATTGTGTGTTAGTGACGTAAAATTAACCGAAATAGAACTTTAATATGAGCCCCAAAGGGAGCGTTTGACGCTATTAATAATATTGCTTAGGGTTGCATAAAATTATAAAAATGTGGTGTGATAAGTTTTGGATAATTTTACAAATTATACTATTTTATGTGTGAATTTCAATATAAATAAATTTGAAGTTTAAATATCATATATATGTGTAATTTTTCGAATAATTACTTCGGTGTAAACACTCTGCCGAATATTTTGAAGTATTATCATTTTTATATTTAGTTCTCCTGAATTGTTTTTGGTGATATTGTTGACAATGTTTCCTTTGTTCTTGCCATATATCTAACGTAGATGTCGACGTAGATTTTTTTGTAGTCATAGTATTTTCCAATTCGATATACAAAGAACCGTATCACATGTTTGCCTACGGGTGGTGTTGTTTAGTGTTTGTTAGAGGAAGGCGCGGGAGGCGGCGGTATTCGCCGCGCCTGCTTGGCTGTATATTCTTGCTGTAGCAAGTAAGCACTTAGGATGGGGGTAATGGCAGGTCAAATGGTATCTATTGTCCATTGACATTACTTGATAATAATTGTATCATTAGAGTACATTACAGTAGCCTTTCTCGGGAATCTTAAAAGTTACCTATATACACTTTAAAGCAATTTTTGGTAAATATATTTCTCTTAAATCTATATTCCCTTATGTATCCAGCAATAATTACTTCAGTAGATGTAGTTATTACATTATATGGCATTGAACATGCAAAATGATTTTGCATCTCGCTTGCATCCTAAATGTGGCAAGGGCGACCTTTTCGCGTGCACATTGTTACGGATAGCATACGTTTGATGACAAATAATGTAATAGTCGTAGGGTTCGCAGCGCACAAGGTGAGCTCTAAATGTTACCCTCCCTATTGGAGGTGGGCGTATTGCCTATGTTGTGGCACCAAGCACGGCTCGTTCCAACGGAGTTTGTGGCGTTACATTTTATTCTCAATCACTTACGGACCGTGTAAAATGACCGTGGGTGGGATTCAGCTAATTATACTTTAACGACTTAGCGTTTGGTCTGGGTAGGGCACAGTACGCTGATCACCTGCTTGCCTGACAAGTATAGTGATCATCTAAATAGTGGCATTTTATTTATAATCTCGTGCTCCATTAAAGTTTTATCAGGAACTAAATAAATCTAATCTCAACGTGTTTTAGTAGAAGTTAGAAGGCATATTAGATGATAATTTGTATTACATATATATGTTTACCCACCTCACCACTAAAACCCTCATTAGGTCTCTACTTTTCGAAAACCAACGTTTAATAAGGTTGTGAGCTCTATTCCCTTTGGAATTTTAAGCCACATGAGTGCTTGTGCAATAATATCACAGTTTGGATTTAGGCTTTTAAATTATTATAGAGTATATACATTGTTGAGCTGATTATAAAAATTTAATATATTATTATACCTTTTAATGTTGTTAAAGAATTCTAATTGCATTCCACATCTAGAGTGAACGAATTTGAGATGACCATTTTCAATCTACATTATACAAGTTATTTTTTTTACAATTGTAGGATTATTAGCGTTGCCAATGGTTTTTTTCCTTTAGTCAGTAAAAGTACAAATATTTTAATATACAATTCTTGGTATTTACGTACTGTAGTGTCTTATTTTATTGATTTGATTTTTATAACCTTAAGCGTAAAAGAATTTTTCACACAAGTGGCCGTCAATATACATACTTATTCAAATTATTCAGTAAATAACAAACATATCATACAGCATACATTTCTCTATCTCACATTACGTCGTCTGTTAGTGCACACACTTTCTAAATATTGTTTGTCCATCTCGAGTGTGACGCCCAGTTCAATATATGAATGCTTCTAATTCATAAAATATATTTTGATCATCCATGTAATTGTATGTAGAGCTCGGGTATTGATGCACGCAATATTTGATTGTTTTTTAATTGTTTGACGTAAAGTGAGAATGTATTTTTTTTCTTAACTTCTCTTCAATTTCTTAAGTCTTTCCTCTTTACTCTTTCTATGGACTAGTTTTTTTTTTTATTTCGACGGTTATGGCTTTTGTTTTCAAATTAGTTTTAAGTATATTGTAGTTTAGCCTTTTAAGTTAGTCGTTTTTGTTAAAACGTTTTAAATTTATTGTACTTTTGTGTGAAAGGTGCATGTTCCAAATGCATATTTTAATTTTGATCCAAAGATTTCTTTTCTTAATAAATAATAATTTTTTCATGATAATTAAATGACATTTGTGGAGTGTGCATTGGTATTTGATACTAGGATTACAATGTTTTTTCTGTAGTTGGTGCAGCCGAGCAAATGTCTTCTATATTCTCATAAGAATATTTTGCTCAATAATTTTATTCTGTTAAAGTATGTTAAAATTAGGTGTAGTCCACAAGGAGTGTACGTACCTATAATTGTGGACTTTGGTGACACAAATTATATCTTAACAGACAATACCCTCCGTAAACATTGTAAACATAAAAGCATTATAAACGTTAAAGTTTATTAGACGTAGTTGTTTGCCTTTAAGGCGGCTTGCCACATGTGCAAGTTGCAAGGGGGCTCCAGCAGCATTAACACATAGTTTATAGTACTGAAACCGTTATACTAGACTACTTCTCGTCGGAAGCCTACCGTTATTTCCTTATCGATTTTGCGTGATGAACAGAATAGCAGTTTAGATAAGGTCTTCAGTATAAATATGTGATGGTGTTGTTGAATGTTTGACTATTTTGCCCCACAGTCAACGAAAATTGTTATCCATACAGGAGTCTCTGCTGCATTGTGCCTAGATCTTAGAAGTTAATGGTATTGAGGTAGAGTTAATCTCAAATATTTTGGCTCTTGGAATATTCCGTGATATTATTTTGTTTTTCATGAAAATGTATTTACATTATTATACATACATACACTTAGTAATATTGTATACATGAATATACATTGCGTAGTTTGTAATTTGATTTTATTGTAAAATAAGATGTCCAACTATCGCATCTGTCCACGTAGCGAAAGTTCTGGAGGAATTGATTGCACTACCGGTTGTCATCGTCATTATAGCGTTGATGTTCATGCACGGACAGATGTAAGAGTTAGTTTCTCAATTAGTTGCACATCTTTTTTGACCAAAATTTTTCTGCGAACGTTACTTGAGAATTTGCGAGCAGCTGTAGTGACGATTTCGATAGCTGTTTTGAATTTTCAAAGAACATTGGCGGTTTCTTAATTAAGTTTATTATCGAACTGTGGCCAGGATAACAACAGCACAGAGCAGTGTAATTCAGAGCCTGCCTAAAATATATTTTTGTCATGATTTTATTTAGGTATATACATGTTATTATTCACATATTACAGTTTTCTCAATATTAGCTTGTATTTTAATTAAGAAATAATCATATTTAACATTGCCAGGTGATCAGCAACCTGCACTTTAATATTTTTGGAAACTATTGAACTTAAATTGTACTGACTTTATAAATATATTTACTTCAATAAAGATTTTCCATGCCACTAAAATTGCTTTTTTATTGTGACTCGATTACCTAGTTATGGTCAGGTTAGGCTGGTCTACTTGAGATGTGTATACCCCATTTCCTTATAGACACCAAATATTATGGTCATATTAGATATTTTAGAATCAATAATAATGATAGACTGGCACCCTATTGGGTTTGCCAGTCTTGAAAGGTGATCCATCCGCCATAGTTCATAATTCATATATCATGATTGTATGCAGCAGGTACCTACAAGTTAAAACTATTTACGTAAAATTTCCTGTAAGAATTTTTTGATCGATTTTCGATTTATTGACTTGTATCACAATATACAAAGCACCAACAGGCCTCGTCAGCACGGATGCCTTCAACAATTTTGTCACTTGCGTTGAGATTATTTGAATGGGGCCTGCAAGCAATTGTCGCTAAGATTTTATCGATTTATTGACTTTTGGTTTATTTTTGGTATCGAGATAATTGAAGGTCTATGAGTCTGAAGTTACTTTTTTATGATTATATAAAAATCGGCTTAGTCCAATCAATCCGCAAGTAACGGAATTTTAGTGAAGTTTTAATAAAACAATTTTTAATGGTATGAAATTATTAAGCATATATTTGCAGATTAAATATTTCGCTATGCGATCTGTATATACATATTCATATTCATATATTATATAGAATACACAAAGTGCAAAATGAAAATCACATACAAAATCACAATCATTATTCACGGTAGCACAATTCATATATGATCATTTTAATGAAACATTATTTAACTCTATACACGCATTCACCAGCTATCCAAGTTGAAAGAACTTTCAATGTATCAGGCGTCATAATAATAAAATCTGCGTCGCACCCAAAGTTTAAATTGCCTTTTATGTGATCAATACCTAACGCTTTGGCGGGGTGAAGGGATGCCGTTTCTAGAGCGTATTCCAAGGAACAATCTGAAAAAAAAACAAACCATATATCAATACATTTTATTCATGGTTCTGTGTGAACAATACAATCAGATAGTTAACAACAGCTTCGGCTTCAGAAATGTACATTTCGTTGGTTTCCATAGTTAACTGTAGTCGACCACTAACAATAATGATTGCGTGTAAGTATCCAATAACATTAAAATGTACTCTTTTATAACATGTTTATTGATTTATTCAGGTATTTACATCATACAATTATTGAATACTAGTTCTAACGCCATACCAAATGACATTAATGACTTTTTGCTCCTCTTTGACGTGAAAGACGGATAAAAAAACAAACATTTTTGCATTTATAATATCAGTATGGATTTATCCGGTTATTTTTAAAATTACCTAACATCTGTATCAGATTGCATTCTATATATCTATATATATAAAAGCGAAAGGTCACTCACTCACTCTCATCGCGAAATTTCTCACGTAAGTGCTCACTAAGACGGGATTTTATGAAATTCATCCCCTAAGGGGGTGAAATAGGAGGGTGAAGTTTTTATGAAACTTTGTCAATTTTAAACCGATAGGGCTGAGACTCTGCATGCATAAAGCTACTATGACAGGCATCCCCTAAGAAACGATTTTGATAATTTACACCCCTAAGGGGATAAAATAGGGGATGAAAATTTGTATAAATCTTCTTAATTTTACTTAAATTCAAACGCGGACGAAGTCGCGGGCACAGCTAGTATGAGTACAAAACGTAATTATGTTATTCCATATGTACATGAAAGACGGATTCTTTTTTACAATAAGTGACTACTATTTATATTTAATGTAAGTACATATTTTAGTCCCACCACCGGTTTTAGTTCTCAATACTCACTTGTAGCCTGCTTAAAAGAAATAACACATTCGTCGAGGGCAGTGGTGCTACCACACAGTACGCTAGTTCCCGAAACATATGCACGACTATTCTCAACGCTGACCGATTGAGGTCCAATACGGTAAGTGCCATCCGCCAAACCCTGTGCAGCAACAGCATCGCTGACTAGTATCAAGCCTGTAAAAACAAGCCATTTTTTTTGTATCTTGGTTGACAGATGGTCTTTTAAAAATAACAGTTTTACAAGTAGGAAAGTAGATTTGTCTTTGATCGAATTTGAAATTTCTTTATTTGTGAAGCAAGCATTAAGATAGCGTTCACAAGTGAACGCTGCAGTCTACGGACATTTGGCACTAACATTGAGCAGAAGTAGGAATTCGTAGATTGGTAATTGGTATAATGGTGTTGTTAATAATTAATAATAAGATTTTATGAATAGGTCTGTTATGCCTATAACAGTCCGCTTAGTGTGAGTGCGATTTTTATCAGTTAAGTGTCCAGGCTATTCAATGTTGGCGAAAGACTCCTTGCGAGTTCTGATATGGTCGCTTCTAGTAAAATTGTGCAACCGGCAACCACACCCACGGAAACATTGTGCAAGTATAACAATTGCTTCGCGGTAGCGACGGGTGTAAGCGGTGGTCGAACTATATACATGTTTTTAGCTGAACGCATTCGAAAATCCGTCCCAAAGACCATCTTGATTTCAAAACGGTTGTTTCTGCTCAATGGCTGAAAGATATTAAAGAGCTGTCATCTGCAAAACAAAATTTTTAAATGTAACATATCTTAGATATGTTGAACGATGCTTTATACTTGTATATGGCAGCTTCGGGACCACACAGGGAATTGTGCATTAGTTGTAACTCTCAGTAGTACCTGTCCGTCAACAAAAAAGTTAGGTATGAGCGTCGACAAATCTCGCTAGACACGAAAGTCCATAACTGAATTCTATAACTTTTAAAACATTTAATGGAGGTCGTGTCTCATAAACTTGTACCCAGCGTCATGGTAAATAAACCTGAAGATCACCAAGTGTGCGGCTTTTGCGAAGAATGTATCCAATTATCGGAATTTTGAAAATATCTAAGCAACAACTATTGACAACATGTTCCATCACCTTTAATGGTAAGGAGGTAATTGTCATCAGCATAATGATGATATCATTAACGTATAAAGGAAACAATACGTTTCCTGCAGTTCAGGCAAGCAAGAGGAAGCGCTTTAACAAGAGAACCAAATGAAGGATATTGAACAGTATTTTATCGAAAAACCCTGTGCCCAAGCGATGGGACTGTATGTAGAAATTAGATTTGTTATCATCTCGGATCCCGGTACGTATATGGAGTGAATCTGAATATTCTTTTTTACAATTCCTTACCTGCATATATATGTACCAGTATATCGTAATGTTGTCCGCGAGAGGTTCCCCGCAACTGAAGGGGCTCGGGGACTTACTCCGATACGCACTGCCGATTAGTGGAGATAACAGTTAGTGGGAAATCCGTATTTAAGGAGTTGTTAAAGCATCTGGGAGCTCTGACAGTGGATAGCGGCTCTTATTTAACGAACACGCTCTAGGGGTTTTTGTAGTGAGGGCATGAGTTGGTACATGGTTGTGGTTGTGGAGGAAACATATTGTAGATCAATGCAATTTTAATTTATATATTTCTCTGGATCTCTCTGTTAATAGACTAGGATTTTAAAAGACGAAAGTAGTCACTCAGGACCGTAGCCGGTGGAAATCCTTAGTATCTACCTCGTTCTATGGGAAATAGGGGTGACTGTGAAACTAACTCTCTGAAAACGTGATTAAATCAATGCAAGTCAGTAATTTATGATTACGTAAATTCTAGATGGATATGTGGTGAATTATGCTTATACAATACAATCAGACTTGTTCATCTTCTTCGATGAAATGAAAAAAAAAATGTTACGTTAAACGATCATTGATTTTTTCGTATACGTATAAAGCATAGTAGCGTACCTATATGAAATACAAAAGTCCAGACTGTTTAAAGTTGGTGACCGACACGTAGCCCGGTTCTGATATGGAAGCTTCTAGTACACAAGTGCAACCGGCGAGAGAACATGTCGTCTAATACTCAAGGATTTGGCAAGCTATGACACTTTAAATGGAAAGAATATAAAATGAGGCATCCACAATAGCTTCTAAAACTAAAACATATCAATTTAGTGTATGATGCTTGGGACCTAAAATATATGTTCTTATAACAAAATACTGGCCAAATAAAAATAATAATACAAATACAAAATACTGGCCAAATAAAAATAATAATACAAATACAAAATACTGGCCAAATAAAAATAATAATACTAATACAAAATACTGGCCAAATAAAAATAATAATACTAATACAAAATACTGGCCAAATAAAAATAATAATACTAATAC
>DWDX01001850.1:0-16982 GCA_018245675.1 Agara michaeli | reverse complement strand
GCGCGTTCAAACAAACAAACAAACAAACAAACAATCAAACAAACTCTTCAGCTTTATAATATTAGTATAGATGTATTATAGTTTGGCTAATGCGAATATGAGTTTATACATTAAAATTATATTAGTTGACTGGAAGAGAATGCTCTTAGCATTAAGTCTGTATTTACGTTACTTCGCACGAAGTAAGTTATACATAGATAATAAATAAAAATTAGAATAAACATCTATACAACAATATAATAAAATAAAAAATGACATGGAAATACAAATTAAATAAAAACAGTTGTATTGGAGAACCGAACATATAAAAAGACAATAAAATGACACAAAACAGAAAGATGACACACCTGAATAAAAGCGGATACAATAATCTTTGGGCGTTAGCTAATTCGAATAGGACGAGTGTTCGAATAGGACGTTAATCTCGAAGCAATGTTCCTTTGCTTTCCCATTTTGAGAAGCAAATATTTCATAAGTCTTTACGAACATATCTCAGCACGATAAGAAGGAACTTAGACACAAGTTAGATGCTAATCCTATATGCACATATGAAAGGAAAACACTAGAAAAGTAGTCGTGTTTTGTTTATGCCTATTAAGCAAACGCCAAACATTTCATCTCTACCGATTTATTACGTTAATTACAATCGCGCGCATATTTCCCTACTTGTAAATAGAAATAGCTGTAACGCTCCTTTCGGTTGATTGCTACTTAATGAACCTTTATGTGAGTGAATAAAATATTGACGGTCTACTCTCCGGTTTCCTTAGCATAGGCTCTGTGTAATTTGAGGTGAAATAGACGAGTGTGAAACGTATCCGATACGGATACGGGGCCCCCTTCAGGTTTAGGGTCATTATCTACCACCTATTTGCAAAATTTCAGGATTCTACGTTGCACGGCTTCGCCCGTGCATTGATCTTTCCTTTGATATTGATGTCCCGTTTAATTTTGTGTGTGTTTAATCTTAAATCTGGCAGTATAATGTGATTGTCTCTTGCTTCGAAAAATATTACGATAGAAACGGCGACAATCAATTCCGACTTATCTTCGCACATATTTTTTTCGAGTAATGTAATAAAAGAGGCACGAGCACAAACGAATAGTTTGCTACGACTGGCATTTCATTTATGTATATTACTTTGTTTTGAAAGGAACGTAGCCTATTTCAATATGCCGATTTCGGTATCCGGGGACGCGTCGCAAGCGACGCGTGTGACTCGCGACCTCCGAAATGCGATGAACGCAATTTGGAGATACAAAAAGAATACATATTATACCCGCTCGTATAACAGTGATAGCAGGCAGTAACGGCCTCGTGGTTTGAAATTTATCTTGAAATTCTTCGGGGGTGGGGGGGTTTTGAAGTCCTATCATACACCGATGACTTTACAGTTACGTGCGCTTTGAAATTGAATATTACTTGGTAAGATGTGTGACGTCAGCCTACCCGTAATCCTCCTTAAGTCCCCTCATTATCAGATTTGAGACCCGTGTCTAACAGAGTAACAATAAAAAAGTCTTGAAAAAGGCATTCCAATTCTGAACTGACTGTTACTGACTGCTTAACATGCTCTCCAAAACACAGAAAGTTGCCTGACAATTTGCCATCAGCGTGATCCATCAAAATGCCGACTGCATCTGGTGTCGTTGGTCTTGATAGATCTCTTGCAACTTGCAATCATATCAGAGCTACAAGGTCCAGTCCAGTCTAGTCCAAAGCTCAGTGACTTGGTGTACACTTTGATGAATCAGCCACAATTCATGTACCTTAACATTGCCATTCGTATTTCTTTTGTATCAAAGACCGTGTAAAACTTTGAAGCTAAACAATGCATTTGGTTTTGTAAATTAAATCGCAGTCAACGGATTTACGGCGACATTAGATTTAGCCTCTCGAGCCGTATTCATGACGCACATACGGATGGCGCAGACAAAGGTAATCCCGCCGGCGAATGAATACGTTCGTGTATTGCGGCATTTGGCGCGGCGACAAAAGGCAATCCGGTTATAGAATCTTGCGAAGTACCTAACGTCAACAATGCGTCTAAACAAAGAAACCCAATGGATTGCCGGCAATAAATATCGCAACAATTCGCTACGCCCTTTTCTGAGGGAGAGGGAAGAAAAAAGAGAGAGAAAAATAGGAGACAGCACGGCGAAGCCGCCATAAATCTCATTACGCCAGAGAGTGCTATTTTATCGATGACATTTACAATTGTACTAATAAGTGTCTACACGACCAGGTGATTGTGACTGATAAACGTGCTATGCGGTAATTGATCATTCAATTTTAATTCTTTCGATGTACTGTGTGGAGATGGAGATGAGATAAAGGATGGAGATAAGAGTTTAACTACATATATATTAGGACGCTCAAAACTTGTAACACATTGAAGCAAAGGATTATTCAATGCTGAATGTAAGTACATTACGTGCTTATCTCACAATGCGACTTAAATTAAAATGTATAATTAAGGTTTCTGTTACTTATATTATTAAATGTACAAATATTATAAGATTTTACATCAGCGCTACGACCAAAACCTTACTCTTATAATTCTATTAGAAAAACAATAAAACAAAACCAGCTTGTAATTGAACGACTTCGATGAAGGTACAGAGGCGCAAGAAGATTACCAGGATCGTAGAACGGCGAAGATCCTTAGTCTCTGTCTAGCTCTATGAAACATAAGCGTAACTGTATATCTAATATTATCATCCTTCATTAGTATGTATAACACATTGATATCAATTGACAGCACTCTCTAAATTCCGAGAAGTAAGCAACATACATATGATAGTTGTACTAGTATAAACCGCGACAACAAATATTTGACAAGTAAATATTTATCAAGATTTCGGCACATTAGCAACGCTAACAGTTTTATGCAAATAAACCATCCGAGTGCTTAGATTACCATAACTAAATAGAGCCTACATTGAAATTAAGCACCACAGAATATTACAGCCTATACAAATGCAAAATGGTGTAGTTACATACTTTCATAACTAAATAGAGATCATATCGTAATTATGGGTATAATATTGAAAAAAATCACATAACAATTAATACATATTGTTTTTTTTGTAACGAAACGAAATTCTTCGAAAATATGTATGTATATGATTACTATTACGGTATGACAGCACCTATGTAGCATCTACTATTTCCATAAACACAACAGTATGGCAAATGTGTCAAACTTTCGAAAGTCGTAAATCAGCCAGCGGTCGCTCAGTTTTTGAATATTCATAAGAAGTTGGTTCAAATTTCCGAAGTTGGTAAAAGCGTTGCAATTTTTGCCGACCGAAAGCACTTAGGTTATTACGTAGGTAGGTACACAAAACTTTCCTTGGCGAACTAAATTTCCTTTTCGTACATACAATTTTTGCGCGATCGACATGAATAAATCATAGGTAAGTCAATTATCGAACTTAATAAGGACCGAGTATCAGGCTCCAAGTCCTGACACGCACCTCTGTTTTTAACCGACTTCAAAAAGGAGGAGGTACTCAATTCGTCTGTATTTTTTTTCCAATCTTGTTATTCTTGGAGTCGGTGTCTCTTCTCCGGAGCTTATGGTTGACACCGACTCCAAGAATAACAAGATTGGACCTTGTATTATTTGTTTACTTTTTAGTGCATATTAATTTGTTTTAGAATAGTTTTCCATTTGAAGTCAGTTTTTATTTTTTTGTTAAAAGTTTTGTTTATTTCTAAGGTACATGAGTTTGTAAATGTAAGAAATTAAATAGCGCTGCCTATAATGTTTGAGCAAAAGTCCGTTAGGAAACCTGTACATCTTAGACTTCTCTTCAACATAAATTTTCCCTTTTCACTAAACAAAGTATCTACTTGATGAACAGAAAGCCAAGTACTCAATGTTTAATAAGTTACAGTACCCTTTCGCCTTTCACAAATACCCAATTCAATTCATTCGATTCAATTCATTAAATACCCTTTCGTAAATTCGCTTTCTTTATAAGTTCGTTCGCTAGAGGTTTTTGGTATTTTTTTCGTTTCCAGTAAAGTATTTTCTTACTTCGTGAACAGAAAGCTAACTACTTCAAATTTGAAAAGTTATAATATCCTTTTCTTTTCAAAAAATCAACACCAATGTTATCTCATGAAACCTTTTAGTGTTTCAGTGTTGGGCACTGATTATTTATATATTAGGCACGCTTGGCAAGCTTCTAACGCTACGCTGCTTACAACATTATGCAGAAGAGTAAGCCTAGCGAGGTTTTTGTCACGACGTTTTCTTTCAAGTTTACATATTGCTAGATGGATAACTCTCCCAAAGACAAATACAAAAACAAAGACAGAGTAAATATAAACAACATTTGTTTGTACCAACATGGGTATCTTAAAAGCTTTTACACGCACGTTAGATCAATCCATATAGTGCCCTTGACGGTGACCAAATTAACGCTATTTGTTAAATAGAAGCGATTTCCTCGAAGCGACCCCAAAATAACGAAGCTTTTGAAACTGTCAAACATGAAACGGTGTACGTACAAACATAGCAATAACACTAGTTATTTGTATTTACTCTTGAAAACATAGTTAAGTCGAAGGTAAGCCCGCCAGGGATTCGGTATCAACACGCACGCAGTGAAAAGCCGAAATCTAAATCACATCGCAACGATCACGGCCACGTCTCTTTATGGCTCTGTACATTACAATCGGCACGTACCTACGCGGATAAAAATCACACGCCAAAGTCTACCCGGAGACCAGTTAGCGAGGATAACGAACGAGAAAAACGATGTGTCGTAATAATAGACGCACCGTTACAAATGTAGGATCTGACCTGCGTTGAAATGTCACTGCGAAGGTCGAACGATATCAGTTTACACTTGGCCTTTTATCGAACGTTAAGTTGAATGATTCGCTTCATTTGGCGTTAGGTGCTGTCAGTTGCGATCTATTGAAAGATTTGACACCAACAGTATCTAATGTCCTGTATCTGTGGCAGCGTATGTGGGGCCGGGAGTCCGAGTTGCGCGACAAATCGGGTCGCATTGAAGCATTCAGTATATTGTTAGCAGTTCGTTAAAGCAATAGTGCGAGTGCTACTTTTACGTTACTTCTACTTTATTGTTATCATATCATGTTAACAGAGTAGCAGACGAGCAGGCAACAGCCCCGAAAACCCTCTGCCACCCACAGACATCTGCAACTAATCTCTAATAGGGCTATTAAGAATGGTATTATCAATGTGCATTCAGTTAGTAATAGGTGTCAATAAGAATTGATTAGTAACAAGATTTGCAGGAAACGGACTGTTAGTAACATTAGTCCAGTCAGTACTTGTTAGTATAAGGGCAGTTAGTTTTCATTAGTATTCTCCTTGTTAGAGCTCGATCACGGATGCGTTCTACACTTGAGGACTGTGATGCTAACCTCTTGTATACACGTGAACGTCAAATTTACCTATTCAAAGTCTGTATATCGTAAAACTAAGCGAAATAAATGGGTTCTATTTGTCTACTGGTCTATCTAATGATAACCCCATTCGATACTATTGTGAGTCCATCCTTTGTGAGGGTATTTCGTTTTTTCCCCCAATTTAGGGTCTCGTTTCTAAACGGATCGTCACCGGTACAGAAGTGGACCCGGGTACGGCTAACGGCGAAGACGTCGGAGTCGAGAAATATCTACAAACGTAAAACTTTATTATGCATTGATTTTTTGACGTTTCCCTTTATATACTGAAGTGCGTGTTCGATATTCCATTAATTTTTCATCTCCATAGGTATTTTATGTATTAGTCACACGATATTACGCGTCTTCGTAGCTATGAAAATTGACATCCGAGCTTATGATGCGATCAGTTTTGCGATATTCTCATATACAACATAGATAGTTTTTTATCAGCTAAAATATCAATATAGGTAAATTTTTGAGGTTGTCGTGTGTCAAATAACTCACTTACTTAGCTTTACCTTTCACAGCAGTCTAAATTTAAGGTAAATTACCACCACCTAAGAGAAAGTAGCTAACTTTACCTTGAAACAGGAGGTAGGTGCACAAAGATGAAGTGTTTGGTGTTCCATTGATTCGGTATATAAATATGTTACAGTCGTATCTTTCGAGTGCAATATATTCTTTCGCAAATAAATACCACTTTAGCACCTACATTTTTTTCACGCCCCACCGTCATAGCTAGGGCTACTTAAAGTACAAACGTTGACATCTTCGGTTTTAGAGGCGCCGAGTTAATGTCGGTGTGACTATTTCTATCTAATCTATTTCTTTTTTTCTTTCTTTCTTACTTTCGTACTAAATCTACTTATAGCTCAATTGTTGGACGCACCTGTCATCGCAGAATGAAAAGAATAAGGCCATAGTCATGACGCTGTCCAAGTACGAATTGGCAGATTGTAGTCGACATAGCCATTACGTAGGATACCTCACGTTTTCCTTAATTATAACGCTACGTTATATAAATTTCTATACATCTACATGTAGATCGTGCAGCGCCGACACATAGAATAAACACTTGAGGTTATAAGATAAATATTTGCCATGAGTTGGTATCGAAGCTTCAAAACAACCCCCAACTTAACAGTCAAGGTCACTAACACTTGGAGCAGAAGGACGGACAAATCAAGATTTGTACGATGCGAGACTAATTTATCACATTTAAACTCTCTCTAAACGAGACATTATAACAAGTTGCGTAAAACTCTCTCCATATAATGCAGTACATATAATTATAATCAAATTCTGTTTTGCGTAGCGAGATCTCGCGAGCTTCTTAAAGGGTAAGGAGGCTTACATAATACGCACAAAAGACGCCGCTCATCGAAATCAACCGTTTCCCGAACGGCCCGCAGTGCGTATAATGGCGCTATTCCGTCCACATACATTTACGCCGTCGACGTAAATCATTCAGAGTCTATCTGCCGAACGATTTGTTGGAAAGCCCGAAATATTTCCAGCGCGTTCTTTGTTTTATGGGAACCTTGAATAGACTCGTCGGGCGAGCCGGCGGACTCATTTTTTAATGGAGTTTTGAACACTCGCGTCAGTTAATTTTGCATTTATAGGAGACGAATGAAATAAAAATTTGTCAACAATCAAGACTCGTCAATCTTCAAAAGAGCGAATTTATACAACAGGCGTAATTAATCGAAACTCATAATTGATATTAGGCGAAAACTTATTACTCAACACTCCCAATAGGTACATCGTCGATGCGGCAATAATTGAAACGTCTAAAGCTCCACGCCGACACGGCAAAGTCTAGCCGGTTTTGATGTATTCCTACCTGTAATACCGCATCATTAAGCGTATGTGGTCAATATAGTAGGATCATTTATTCTATATCTATAGGTTTAACTGTGTTTACAAGAAAAAATCATACACGGTACGTACACCACGATATGGTCTCCGTGGTGATTGCGGTCAAATTGTGAACTGTACAAAATGGATTAATGACATTATTTTACATTTTCTAAGATAAACTTTAAGTCACCGATAACTGAGAATAAACATTCGACCTTTAAAACAAGTTTCAAAGTCAAATTGAACTTTGGCGAAATAACCGGATTTCCGTAACGTAACTCAGCTGACTTTTTCTACCGAACTAGATTAAGACGCCGCTTGTGTACACGACCCAATTAAAGTTACCCCTCGACTAATTTTGGCAAATTATTAAACTTGAACGAAACTTTCACATTGAAACTTCCAGAAGCTTTCATGAATATGAAATCTTGGCGGTCACTCCCGCCGCCTTAACGAGATAAATTCGTTTCTCGTCTGGCGCATAAGCCGGGTAATTTGTTTTTCGAAATTCATTTTTCTTTATTACACAGATTTTCTGGTGCTGAAAGTTGATGATTTCACAATTAGCCAAAGTAGGGAAATGAAAAAACAATATAACTGGTTGATAAGGATTGTGCAAATTAGCGTACTAATAATAAAAATCAAATAAGTGAAGATAAAAATAAAATAATACTTACTAAAGTTAATTTTGAGGTCGAAAAATATGACCTAAATGTTTTTGTTGATCCGCCTCATGTAACTATTTATCATAATAAAATAGACACAAACATGATAAATCGCAAACTAAGGTATTGCGCAAAAAAAATACAAATAACAAGTACTTCCTTACCAAATGTTTTACTATTACATTTAAGTATTTGAATTTATTCAAAGGATACATCCCACAATCTTTAAGATTCTTAAGAAAGCATCATAAAAACTTTTCCAGATATACAAACACCCGATTAGAAAAGTGATACATTTCCTTTGCTTGACGATGCACAGAAGTGTTCTACAAATGTGTCTAGTATAACACCAAATTAGTGACTGTTTGTTTGCCAACGAAAGCTACAGGGAACAGAGGCAATGCAGGTTGCGACAGATATTGCAGAGGACGCAGTGTTAACAAGTCAAGTACTACGGCCAGCTAGCTACACATATTGTGGAGTAGACTAGTTAGTGTTCAATTTAGAGTACACGAATCCACTTAAGCAATTACGTAACCGGTTTAAACCGGTACGTACTTTAGATGACCGATAACCAAATATAATTTGCGTTACGTATGTTTTTACTAAAACATTTCCTGAGATTATTAAGAGCATTAAGTATAGCTTTAGGAAAGTCGTTTAAACCACTCGGCACTGCATTCATCTATACGACAGTTTGAAATCCAAATACGATTTAAACTGCTAAAGATAAAGGGATCCGGAATTGAATAATGGAATAAAGGAATGAGATTCGCGGACCGGCCGTCTTTTGTCTCCGCGAAGAGATTTCGCGAAAAAGCGCCACAACGGAACGGTAAGAGATTTCAAATGAACAGTTCCGCGGCGGGTGCAGTGCATTTAGCGGATATTTACACCGTTCTCACATTAGTAGTTTAATAGTGGGAGAGCTCGTTCTTCTTTTCTCGCGGTATAGTGATTTTGTCGAGACGCAAATATTTTGAGACCACACACTCTCAACACTTTCAGTTCAAAGGAGAAGTCCTTGATCAAATGTTATTGTTAAATATCAAGAGAGATAATATCCTTTACGGAATTTGGGATTACGCGAAAACGGACGAAAGCGAATATCATCACAGATAGACGATTGAATATACAGCACCTTATAACACGACTGTAACAGACTAAGGTGTATATTGTGAATAATGTTCAATTGAATTGCAATGAGCTCGTGTTGCACTTCTTCGCTGTTGCGACGCTATCGAAGTGAACTCATTCGAAAGTTTTGATAGCAATTTTTCACTCGATACAATTTTAAACTTGACGAAACTTTGTTCGGTGTAGTTCTAAACACTACAAATAATTATTTTCCAGAAAACTCGACGTTTCAATCACAGTGGCACGTAACGAATTATAAATATTTTCATAAATAATTCAAATTAAAGGCGATGTTGATTAAAATTAAGCGTGCGTCTAACATTTACTATAACAATTATGTACTTCGCTAATTTCTAATTATGTTTGCGAATAATCAGTAAATTTAAGTTTTGAATCAAATAGAAAATATACAAGATGAATATTTTAATACAGTAGATGATAATTTTAAATCAAGTACTGAAGTATTATTTCAATTTCACACATAATAAGTACTAGAAGCGAAAAATCGCGATGCGCTAAGCTTTTGATTGAAATGCAAACTGAATCGAGAGTAGAAAGGAACTCCGCATCCTGCGAGATACGGTAGTTTGCTCCGGTGCAGAATCAATCTGCAACCCAATATCCCGTCCCGGGCTGACGCAAACATGAATACTGAACAACCTATATATAATATCATAACTACCTTGATAATATTACAACTGACTTAAAAAAGTCCAATTCAAAAATTTCTCAATTCGATTTAGTAGCAAGGATGCATCAGCAATAATGAAAGTAACAAGACTCAGATATAGGCGATTGGAACCATGATAGATATGAAACAGTGATACCACTAACTAACTTGTTACTTAGATAGGTGATGTGCATGACTAATAAGAATTGATCAAAAGTAAAATTAATAAAATTCTATTAGGCCACTTTAATCTGGATCCGACAGTATCAGTGATAAGGACTGAAAAGTCCCAATTTATGTAAAACTGATGTATACATTTCTCGACATCTAACGATTAGTATGAGAAGTATAATGTTCCTAAGCGGTATGTGTTTCATAGACGTAACATTGTAAGGGTATCAGGAAATTTCCTCCAACGTAGCGACTCCGTCTGTTCGGCATTGTTGTTTATAAAGGCTCCGAACGAAATTTGAACAAATAATAGCAGAGAGAAATTGCGGCCCGGATATTCCGCCCCCGCGCAGCGTAAACAAGTAAACACAAAACGAGCGGTGAATTGTAGGGGATTTCTATTTAAAATATAAGAAACGTCTGACCCTCACATTCACGGGGGCCGGTTGGAACAATTAAACGACAATGAATTGTTACAATTGGACGGCAAGAGTCTTTGCGATGCCCTTACAAATGTGACAGGCAAGATTAATTATGACGACTTCACAATGACTAATTTTCGTTCAACAATTAATGTACCTACAAGACCAATGGAAATGATTTTGTTTGTTCGTGAAATAATATCATAAATATTATAACCGGGGTTGTTAAAAAAAAATTAACGTTTTCATCTCATTGTTAATCTAAAACCTAACGAATTTCACAAATAATTGTTCCTGTCATTAATGAATAATGGCAGTGACATTTAACAACGGGAGTTGGAAATTTGGAGCCTCCGTTAACAACCCAATGTAATTAATACACGGTATTTCTCTGAGTATTGAAAATGTGTGGAATGATGTGATTTTCGTAACAGTACATTTTCAAGTGAACTTAAACAACACTAGGATGACCCCACGGTTGTACCCGAAAGGAATACCATTTTCAGTAGGCCATAAAATATAACTGGAACTTCCCCGATCACTCAGCTCGCTATTAATATGTACTGCGCGCGCCGACATTTATATATCAATGTAAATCAGGTACAAACTATATATTAGTAAAAGACTGTTTAGTCTTTTTGGTAATTTCATAGAGATTTCCTCTTACAAACCAACACATTTTACCCGTTTATAACGTGAAGCATAACAATTTACGAGAACAATGTCGAAAAGCTGTTACTCTCAGCTCGGACAGGTGCTTTCTCGAGACCGCTTTACGAACGTAATTAATGTTGATAGACAAAAAATACATATTTCAAACTAATCACGAGTCCTCCGAGTTAATTGCTCCGCTGGGAACGACGTACCCCGAAATTGTCGGAGGCAAATTCATGTTTCGTCATAATTCAAACTAATTTTAGACAGAAATCTCTTTGAATTTCCACAGTCCAGAACAATTTAAGCAGTCGCAAGTGGGTAATTAGTTTTAGCAATGGATATCGCTAATTATCCACTGATAGTACAAATGTTACGAGAAGACACATTTAATACTATAATGTCAATATTAATTGGAAAAATAAAATGGAATTGAGATAAAAAAGGACCATATGATTATTTCGAATTAAACACCATTGATAAGAGGATGAGAATAGAAAAATTAAGGAAGAAGAACTAATAGACAGAGAAGAAAGGAAAACAATTGAAGTAAGATCTCAAACAAATATATACACGTCAGTTCCAAATGAACAGTCCCACGTCAGTTGAATGCGAATGTCTGGGTTTTAATTAATGTATGAATAAAATCCAGTATTAACCAGCCGAGTGAGAGATGCATCTTTTATCTCTTTCCAAAATACATACATACGATATTGAAAGACAATACTTTTTAGTTACACTACAAATCATAACTTAGTAGTCAAACATTTTGTCCATAAAAATTTCAAGAGTAATCAAAATAAATTCTTTCGAGCATCCAATACCGTGATTGTTTTTAAAACTGAAGCAACATATTGCCATCGAATTGTTAGTGTTCGTAGTTTAATATTGACATTGGTTTATTTTACTCGAAATCCGCGGGCGGAATAGAAATATTGGATTCCATTTGTAAAATCAAATAATGTTAGAAAAACTGTACGAAAATAAATTGGAGTTTCGCACAAAGTAACAGGTTTATCAGTGATATGTACATATCTTGTTATAGATTATTTTGAAGTGAAAAAAAGTGTAATGTCTCATTTTGATAAAACGGTGAGAGTCGCTGTAGTTTGGGACCAGATTACAGATATGGTATCTCCTGGCTGTCATACGAGGTCACTAAAAGGAGGCTTCCGGAGTTACGGGCGGTTCGAATGGAAGGTTTAACCGTCCAGCCAGCGACGCCGGGAAGGACGACGCTGTGTATAGCCGCAGGTACTTTGAAGGTTTTTTCCCCATTAAATGATAGAAAGCTAATGGAATTGTAATAGGCCTACAGGGATGGCACTTTTCCTGTGAATTCGGTTAGTAATAGGTGTTATTAAGAATTAGTAACATTATCGCATTAATACTTCGCGGATGTGATAATTTAGTGTTCTAACCGAATTTACAAGCCTAATCCATAAACCGATAGGCCGCATCCACTACATTATGCATTCCATGAACGTAGACCAAAAACGGTCGTAATAACTGGTAAAACATATTGCGTAGCGTAAACGATACATTGATCAAATATTTATTGGCGCACGTTGAACATGAACTCTTTGGCTTTCCCATGTTCTCGCAAAGAAACATTACTGAAAACACGAATGCCTTTGCCGTAGTCAACGCAGCGTTCGTATTGTTTGCGTCGACAATTCGACAAAACATTTAACGTCCGCCCCTCGTGTATCGGGCTGATGCAAATCATCGACGTAGATGACGACAAAGGCCATTAGTGGGGTATGCTTGAAAACATTCTTAAGCTGGAAACAACAAGAACGAGGTCCGTTACGATTCTATTGCGCTCCAGATTCAAACACAAATTCAGTACTTGTAGAATTATGTAGATGTATACATTATTATCTATAAGATCGTGGAATTCGTTCGAAAGATACGCCTCTGTTAGGTCCCGCTATAAAGGACACTACTTCAACCGAACGTTCTAAATCAATATCAAATTGACATAGGCACGAGTACGCATGTATCTACACGATCGCATTTACGTGAACGTAAGTTTCCATTGCGCAGGTGTTATATATGAAATAATCTTCCCTCTAAGAAATAAACAACGCATCATGTCATTGGAAAAATTCGATATACACCTAAAACTGGCTAGTCCTTTCGGGTGGAAATTTATTTAGGAAGGATTAATATTTTTTTGTAACCAGAAAGGTACACGATCGAACCGGTTCAAGTTGAGGAAGAAAAAGCATCACAGATACGAAACTCTCAAAACCATTTACCTTCTTTTCGTTAGAACGGTTTATCAGTGCCGCCTTTAACATTTCGAAGACCGTACGACTACCTATATTTTATTTCCGTTATGTCACATACATACACGTGCCTTTTATTGAGAGGCATGTTGGATGTTCGCTCAAAGGGCCCTCGAAGATACGCCCCATCTAATAAAGATGGCGCTACAGGAAGTAATAAGCGACCAATTGTATAGGAGATCGCTCTGTCCGGTGCTGGGAGCTGTTTGAGTTGGAAACGTAAATTATTCGGGACAGCGGCACGGTTCCGTATAAACTTTTAACACAGGCGCCGATCTTCAGACGGTATTAACTAAGAGTTTACACAACAACTTTACACTGCATTAACTTGGAGCTGAATTGATACAATTTGAAGTGAGAAAATGCAGTTTCATCGCATACAAGTTCCGTAAGTTGGCGTTCTCTTTGTGCCGCTTTAACGATAAAATGATCAACCCTTAGTATGTCAAACTTACGGTTACATAGAATATTTTGCGGTTTCAAGTAATTCCGCGTAATATTAATTGATTTTCGTTCTCTCGTCCATATTTTAATGGCACATTCACGTATTGCCAAACTTATTGCTGACTATGACCTATTTGGCTGAATTTCTTTTTTTGTTACACATAGCTTTAGCCCCGCGTTTCGTGCACTGTGCAATTTAATTCGGTCCAATGAAGCTTAAGCAAACAATAATTTCCCGTTATATTGCTATGTAGATATTATGTTTTGCTCGCAATAAATCTAGAAAATGAAGGGCTTTACCGTTCAGCGCAACCGCAAAACTGCTTTTAGAAAATTGACGCCTGGATTCGACGGGACTTATAATAGCGAACGATGTTTGAAAATTCGTTTCGTTATAACAGTATATTTCCATATCAAATTATTTTTGTATTACAAAAAAGTAACTATTTCATGTTCTGCAACGATTAATTATCAACAATAATATTAATTGTAATAATTACAGTTTTTGCGAAAAAAATTTGATCATAGCGTCTCATTGGGTCAAGATAATTTTGATAAATCATTCCTGAGGATTTTTTAAATCTTGCCGTTTCAAATGTGCCTTTGGCGTGTACTAAATTGTTTTCCAAGGAAGAAAATAAAGTACACATAACAGAAATACCCGCACACGCACACACATACAAAATTATAAATTTGTACTTCATTCTAAGTATTACTTTTGTATCAACATTTGAATGCGAGAAAAAAAACTAAAAGAGTTAAACCTTCAAAACGCGAAGATTATTAAAAATAATCTTAATATTCGCAAAGTTTCAAGTCACTCGAAATAATGATATTTAAATTGACTCAAAAGAAAGATGAAAGGAACCTTCATTTCGGAGTCTGTCACTGTGCAAATGACTACTCACAGTATCTTATCAACGGGCGGGTTGGGGCAAATACGACTCAATAAATAACAGGGCGGATGATAACTGGCTTGATATTAAGCAATGACGACCCATCTCCCGCAACGGTCATAATAGAGATATCTACGTTCATCTTCCTTACCCCGCTGTTCCATCAGTTATACTGTCAATATTATATCCCCCGTGGGTTTCGAACCTATATTATAAATGGTAGATATGCATGATGATCGGCGTCAGAAGCTTCAGACGTAACTTAAACAATATTTCGTGTATTGAATACGAATACATGTAAGGGACATACAGACATTGTAGCTGGAGTATGCAGTACATGGATACACGTATCTAACCAAAGATAAAGCTATCTAAGCCCCGAGGCCGTTTTACAAAACAAACTATCTGTAAAGTCAAGACATACCGGTATACGACTTGTGGCAAATTTTCATGACGATTTCCTTTTTTGAGCTGATTAATCACTTACTTCCATGGCTATGGAAATTTTATATATTCAGGTTGCATGTGTGGTAATATTGTAAAGGTGAATAAAAATGTTCGTGGAACCAACATATATGAAAACCTTACTTTCACGTATCCTTCTCAACGGTGAATGAAAATGTTCATAGATAGGTACTCTTATAAAAGTCATCTTTTAGACCGATCACGCGTGGTGCTTTTACGTCAAGTTAACAAGATAGAAATAACTGTCAGGCCCGTATCACCGCCTGCTCGATGCTAATGTATCACAGGAGGTATCAGTTTTTTTTTATAGACACACTTCAATATCCTGCAGTGCCGCTGAACTATTGAATTCAACCTCGCAACAAACCTAAGGAAATACAGTTTGGAGCTCATTGCCGAGTTGAAGATGCACTAGAAGAAAAAGAAGAATATCCTGAAAATCAGTAAAACATTATAGATTATAATTTAACGTCCATTATAATATAAAAGTCTTTTGTAAAATGCGTCTGCATCGTGCTTCCAAGAGTTTCAAGCAAGCAATATAAGTCAACAATCTTACGATTGACCTTTTGCTTATGATCTGAGACGAAGAACACCCGTATTGTTCTAACACGAGGCGCTTGAGATGTTTTGAAATCAATCAATCCTTCTTTAATGGTATGTCATACGAGTAGATATACGAAGGATAAAGCAGCCGCAAGCTTGTTCGAGTTTAACGAACAATATGCCAAAGAAACCCTGTACGTTCTCGATGGAACCGAGATCAAAGTAAATCTGATATTTATACAATTGAACAAAGACTGGACCTAGATCGGGACTGAACTACGAATGAATGTAAATGATAAAGTAAGCACACCAGAACAACGTTTCCAGCATATTGAATGAGATCCCGGTTGAGTTCGGGGATCGAAGTGTTTGCTTTGAAATATTCTCATCGGTATTCTGTTTAGCGTTATCTATATACCTAGCGGTAATAGCGCAGACGCTTGGATTGGGGCATTTCACTACGAGGGTTACTCGGTTTCAAATCGTAGTAGAAATTTTAGATTTCCATACCACTCCCCATTACAACTAAAACACTAATGAAACCTACCTAACCATTGAGTTTCTAATAACGTTTTGAAAGGTATGTAAAGTTTAGCAATCCGCACCATGCCTAGCGTGATAGAATAAGAGCCTACATCATCATCATCATCATCATCATACCGTCACGCCAGGTGCTTAGCGGGGTAGGCAGAAAGATGATGATGATAATAAGAGCTTACATATACTCAATTGTCAGAGAGACCCAAACCGGTGTGAAAATAAGCGATGAAAAATAATAATTATTGCAATACTTGAGAAGCAAGACAAACGATATTTAAGTAAGGACGTACGCAGTAGTAATGCAACGTGCCAGGTCAAGGTGCGCACTGGGCTCAGGTTGAAACTCCACCCGCATCACGTCCATCCCGCAATGCGGCCTAGCTTTCCGCATTTGCAGTTCATCGAATTGTTATCTCATTAGACGATTTTGTACCTTCAAGGTGTTAATACGGCTTCGATGAGATAAACGGTGTTAATTGTTATGTGTTCTGACCGGTGTACTTTTGGATATGGAATAATATGTATATGTAACAACTCTTGTCGCTACTGGACACGCGGAAAGCAACCAACCGACGAGCAGAGTCACATCACTTTGAATGATACATACGTCGTCATTTCTCAATACCAGCTGATCGGACCAGTGATCGAAACAAGTTTTGGATGGAATCTGTTGATGCGCCCAAGCTTGGCAAAATCTACATATATAAAAGCGAAAGGTCACTCACTCACTCACTCACTCATCACGAAATCTCAGAAACTACAAGTGCTAGGAGTTTCAAAT
>DWDX01001849.1:0-16988 GCA_018245675.1 Agara michaeli | reverse complement strand
AATATCAGTGTGATGGGTAATATATATAAGTTTGTATTTAAAAAAATATGTTTTGATATTAAATAATAGCCTGGTGACCATATGCAGGCGTTGCTAAGTTTGGAATCAGTCAGCAGTGTGGAAATTGTCCCTAGATATTAATATTATAAATATGTTTTAAATTTTCTTTGTAACATCTAAAAGAATACTTTGAACTTGTTTCAATTATACTCAAAAATATACATATAATGTTACAAGCAATATTTAAACTAAGCTTAAATAAAGTCGTGAGCAATATATAAAGTTGAGCGATATCTATTACAATATTGTTTCTGTAGTAAATAATATTTGACCGCACCGAGTTGAATATTCGAAACAAATGAAATAGCGAAGTGTCCTATTTGACTAATGCTGCGGTGACCCACAAGCGGTTCGCCATTAATTGACAAGTGAAAATACCGTGGCCTGATGAAGGTAACTATGGGACAAACACTAACGTGAAACTCAACCACGGTCCGGTTTTATTGGCAGCATATGTACATACATATTTATATATATGACTTCGTTCATGACAGTTTCGCGATAGGATCTATACATATAAATATACATTGAAGTGGCTGTCTGTGATTTCACAATTACTGTGTTTTCTCAAGCTGCATATTATAGTTATGTACACGATACAAAAACACAAACATTGTTTTTTAACATCTTTTGCTTGTCTATCTTTCTGTTTGTCAGGGTTAAACTTTAGAACGGCTGAACCGATTTGAATGGGACTTTTGCTGGACGATAAAGGAGGTTATAGAACAACATATAGGCTATACTTTTTATCCCGAAACTCCTTCTGGATCGAGATTTATGCGCGTAGCACCGCAGGGCACAGCTAGTTTATAATGCTCGTAAACAAACGTTAAATCGAGTTCTCGTTATTTAAATAAAGCAGAATTAATATTAAGGATTTTTGTTATCATAACTGAATGTCATAACTGACAGATAACAAAATGAAAAGTGTTACACAATGCTAATATTGTGCATACAGGTGTGTAACGGAGACTATTACTCCTATGTTGATCAAATATGTCAGATGCTGGCTAATGAGAAAGTCAGAAATCTCCGTAGTGAGTTTAACATGTCAGACAAGTAAAGATAGACTTGTATGGATAGACTCTACGTTGAATAGAGATATGATTGTGGGCCAGTGCGATGTGAGAGTAGTAATAAAAATTACTTTGCCAATAAAATTCGGTCGGCGTATGGCAGCACGCGAACCAGCCGCATCGACACCGTATACCGTTACATTTTACGAGCCCATTAGTTACGGCCCGATATGAACACGCAATGACTTGTGCCCACTCATTTGTCCCATAATTACAATATCCGATTACCAGTAAACAAAGCCTGTGTAATCCGCAAACAAGTCCATACAGCTAGGTACTAATTTACACTGACTACGCTCCTCAAAAACTTTGCCTCTTTTTTATTTCAATAAAGTCGTCATACAGAATCGTCTGTTGCAGTACATTGTTATTATCATCACGCCGGGTTTCTAACGGGGTAAGCAGAAAGCACTGAGCGCCACATATCACTCTCCTCGGTTTATTTTATTTATGCTATCTCGCATGTTTGTTACAATTTTGTCAATAAGCTTAGTTATTGTAATCGGAGGATACTCTAACTTGATATGACATTAAACACATATAATGACCTCTATATGACATTTTATCGCAATACTTGTGACAGCAGCGAATAGCTGAGTGACAAATTTACTTTTTGTTTATGCATGTGCATTTAAACACATACTTTGATTTCGTATAAGGCATTATTTTATGGGCTTTTTAGGCTTTCAATTAAAACCACAACCCCCAATCAAATAGGCGATGACCGCTGAATGGACAGGCCAGACAATATACCAATATTTTGCAAGAAAAAAAATACTTATTTATACCAAAACCGTTCAAACTGTACCTCACTAAATTCCATAGACAACAAAAAGGTAAAACTGAGACAACTAATACGTATAATTAGGTTACGGTTTCCCGGACACGGCTCGCCCGCTTCGCTACGATCCGTCTGCGCGGAGCCTGCGAGCGGTCGAAAGTTTTGCCAATATTAAACTTTTCCCGGATCACTTCCACAGCATACTATCAGGTAAAGGCGGTTACATAATAACATAATTTTTCCTGTATTTTTGGAAATTATTACGATAAATAGTTAATTAAGTATCGTTTGGAAAGCAGTGTCTTTGTGACAAACCTTCAACATAGAATTCTACAATTATCGAAACAATTTAAAATCACTTTAATATTTTTGCGAATGTTGTTGCAACTTTATAAATGATTTCAGCACAAACTTGTTCCGTTATTGTTCGGTTTTTTAACTACTACAAATTTTATGTCACGACCAAAATGTCAACACAAGAACAGACACAATTACGAATATAGTCCAGTTTTCTAAGTATATTAAATACTTTCTATTAGGCTGACCAAGTGTGACCAATTTGGTTGCTTTTGGCTACAGGCTATTACAGGCTAACGACACGACTGTTAACATATCACGTGTGCCATTAGCCTAACCCGTCCGCACGATTTGTCTCCGAACTAGTTAGCCCAAATCCGAGTACAGCCGGACAAGCCGGATACTACTAATAAAAAGTTTCACGGTCGGGCTGTTACCCATAATGTTATTATTCTTTAGTTCGAAATTGCTTTGCAGTTTGTCCGAGTCGAATAAAGGTCGTTACTGCTAATTTTATTTTGTAAGTTTGATGAAGGACAGGAGGAAGATGGCCGGCTGACTGACTCTGCTTTACTTCGTGGTAAAAAGTTGCGCAATGCCTCAGTGCCATTTAAGTGGATATGGGAAAATAACTGGAGCTATTATATCCCTATAAAAATAATAATATGTTGTGTGTTTATTTTTGAATGTCTATATCTTTGTCTATAGTGTGTGAACTATGTATATCTGTTATGTATTTATCTGCCTTAATAATTGAATTAATTAAAGAATTAATGATAATCATTTTTTTTTCGCAAGTACTACAACTTCGGTATATTTGTAGAAAAAAGACTTAATAAGTCTAGTCTCTCGTGGTATTTAAGAAGGATTTAATTAAACTTTATTATCAACAACGATTGCATAAATATCGCATAAAAGCAGTTCTAGTTAAGCGGTCAATGGCACCGGAACAATTGCATACTATTTTGTATTCCCTATTGTCGGCGGAGGGTGAGATTAAAATAAAACAATTAATGTAGGTGACGCGCTGAGATAAGATTTGCATATTCAGACGATTGTACCGCAGAACTTCGATCCTGTTACCATGCTACTGGTTTTACAGAAGAAAGGTAAGCTTAAAGCGTAATGTAAGCATTATAAATAAAATATTTGATCATAAAATATTTATGTAATTTATTGTTACTTCTCAAATCTTTAGTTGTGTTCTGCTGCGCGTAAAAGGGACGACGTTTATTACGTGCTCTATACAAGATGTTTAGCGAGCAGTGATAGCGTAGTGCTATGAAATTTAGTCTCCCACTTCTAGGGTCTGGGTTCAAATCCTGCCACGCAACTCTAACTTGTTACGTGCATTTTGTAATTTAATTAACTTGATATAACGGCGAAAAAATATATTGTAAGGATATCTGTAGATCTTAAAGTATGGTATAAAATATAATGTACCTAATGTTTCTGAGGTGTGTGAATTTTGCCAATCTAATGAGAGCAGACCCGTATTCAGCGACGGAATAATTGAAAAGCTCGAAAAACAGGATTGTTTTTAGACGGCGAAACATCAATGAAAATTTCTCTATCAGCTATCAAAATACCA
Source organism: Agara michaeli (assembly GCA_018245675.1). Classification (NCBI taxonomy): domain Eukaryota; kingdom Metazoa; phylum Arthropoda; class Insecta; order Lepidoptera; family Hesperiidae; genus Agara; species Agara michaeli. The sequence continues at coordinate 13,183 of DWDX01001849.1, read as the reverse complement.
ACAGATACTAAACCGTTGCGTCACGGTACATTCGTTCCGGTACAGAATCATCACAAAGACCTATGCGCTTAAATTCTAAAACTTGCTAACGAGTAAATTAGACGCACGTAACAGGAATTTGCATGAAATCTACATATTCAGAGAGCTGTACTCGACCGCGCTGGCCGGCTCCACGGACATACAGTAACGTGACGTTTAACTTGTTGACACGAAGGTAACAAATAGAAAACTGGACAAAAGGTTTTGGATATAAATAAGGAAAAAAATGTTTAGAAATGGATCGGTACGTTAGGATAAATACATATTCAATTTATGTTTCTTTTTTTAATAATGTAGAGTCAGTATTAACACCCAGACGTCAGTGTTAATGTGTTCTTAAACTAAAACATGAGATCAATTAACCATAATTAAGTCACATACGTAGCTATAACTTTAGAATCGAAACGACCTACTACCTGTATAGATAATTTATGTCGAAACAAATACTTAGTAGCTTGAATTTTAAAAATTTAGGCTCACGCGCAAAATAGACACTACCACAGCGGGGTACGGTTAGCAGAAACCAAATCTCCGACAACAAACAAACGCCAGTACACAAACAGGGGCACGTGTCAACGGCATAAATAAAATTAGGGGTACGCACTTCCCGTTAAAAAACCATAGCGGAGAGTCTCATAACCGCTCCATTGTTGGGTTTTGGAGAGCTTTCAATTTGCACGCACTAACCGAACGGTCTGAATTTACGAGTGGGCCCATTACACCGCCGGGGGGCGGCAGACAACGGCCGCATAAATTAACGTAGCGCAGCGTCTGAATCGGAGGGCCAGCGAAAAGATTATTGAGATAGACGAGGCTATTAAAAGCGACCCGGTGGGAGCAGAGCGGACGTGCTATTTCTATGCTGCCAACCCTTCATACTCATCTGTACCACAAACTAGTATTTCTTATGTGACTCAAAAAAAATATAGAACTATTTGCATTACTAGAGTCATATAATCATAAGTATCCAACATTATCTGTGTTCTAAATATCTGTGTTCTAAATACACGTGTGTTTGGCTTTTACATAAAATTGAGTTTGTGTATTTATATAGCTGCCATTTCTGTATTCCCAAATCTTAATATTCTTATAGTTCATAAAAAGCGGGTTCTATTTTCATATCTACTCTATGTGCAAGCAGACGTGCACCGCGGGTATCCCTAGCGCGCGCTGCGATCCGCATCGGAGGGTTAAAAATCGTGAATTATTGCGTCTCACTTGCTCTATCCGTGCTTATTATGATTTACGCCTTTAACCCATTCGTGCTGACAATGCGTTGCAATCGTGCAAATAAGAATATAACGTTGAATACGCAGTACGACTTAAATAACGATTTACGATGATTTAATTGATTTAACAAATGGGCATACACTACAAGCATTCTTCTTGATACCAATTACAAATACATCGCTATCCATAAGAACTAATCTGGGATGTTTCATGCACAATTTTTGTGTGTATTACATTTCGACGACAAGTAGATTATGTTTTGGTTTTACAATTAAACAAGTCACATAATAAATGTTAGTTATTTAATTCGATCGTTGAATCAATCAAACAAATAAATTTTATAAAATAAACCAGATTGAATCAGTGCTCTCCACTGTTCGATATTTATACTTTATAGAGATTAACCTGAACGATTTTAACATGTTTAACAAGACTGCAGATATTGAGAAATGTTAATAATATTAGTCATGTCATAGACATAGATGACAAACCCGTGCCCGTGAAATATACCAAGTGTCATATTATTCCCGCAAAGCCCACAAATTGACAGCACTCCTTCGAAGCTCCGCACGTATTTAATGTCGCCCGCCTTCAGTCAAACCTTCCTGAATTTCGCTGCAGGTGGTCTGTAACAAGGAAAAAAATCTTGTGACAAAAATTTTTTTGGACACACATCTAATAATTGGGAAGGCCGTGTAGTGCTCTTACTACTTTTGATTCGTGTTGTGAACTAAGAGATCGAAATAGAACCTCTTTTTATAGCTGGTAACATCTTTCCTGTCATTTCTTTTAAAAGGTTTCTTGACAATCTACTGTTAGTAGAATGCGTCACTTGTTACTTTTATTTAAGGAAAATATACAATTTTCCTTTAATTTATTGTTAAAGTTATGATTGCTTTTTATTAACTTCATAGTCTTAAGAATTTCAATGCCAGCTAGTTAAATAACTAATTTAAATTGAGCCACGGAAGGTTCCGACCTTAATGAGTATCCTTTACTTTGTAGTGGAGTTTGATTCGTTATGAATAAGATATATAAATAAATTTAAAGAAGTAACATTGCTATTTTCAAACCAAAAAAATTAAGGAATGAATAAAAACTATTATTATTAATAGAGATGAAACAATATCAAAATCTGTTAGCTGTTGTGTCATTATACATACATAGGTAGCCAAATTTGTTGTAAGCCAATTCATCTCTCGCTAAATCTTTTGTTGCCGCGTACATAAGTCTATTATTCTCAATGGATACATACAGTATTTGAAATATCGCGATCAGTATTGGATGTTACCTGAAGAACTCCAATATGACCTGAACGTCGGGACGAATTGTAAATAAACGTTGCGACAGCTGGTCGTTCCAGCCATTTCGCAACCTGTTATTTGCTACAATATTTTTTTTATAATTGTACAATATGTACAAACAAAGCCTATGAATAAACAGGATTATATTCTTCCTTTTTCTTTACTTTCTTAAAACAAAAATACGAGTACGAGAGCTTCCTAGCTGTTAATGATAATACCTTAGAGTTACGTAAACTGATAAGAGTTACCATTAATCGATTGCCAACACACAAGAGCAATCCACCCTCGCCTAACCCTTACACCGTCATTATTCTTAGGTAACCAATTCGCAGGAACTCTACCGACTCTACCGATCCATCAATTAAGGTAGAGCAAAGCTAAGTGGCATTTTATTGAGAGTGTGATGAATGTGAGGACGTAAATCGATTTTGTGTCCCATTTGTAATGGAAAATCTATTTTTCACTGACCTTAAGGATTTATTAAAAATTTATTAAAACTATGCATTTTGGTTAATTCCATGATACGAAATTTTGGTATCCTAGAGTACTACGGTATAACGCATTAAATATGAAAAAGTGATCGTATAATTTACAATCAGGATCATTACATGGAGTATTTGGAGTACAAATTTACCGCAATTTAAATTATTATCTTTATGTCTCTATTTACACATATAGAAACATAACAGAATTTTATAACATTAATCTAATTTTATTACCTGAATTAGATAGCCGGGAAACAATCCCGGGTCACTCCGAATAACAAACTGGCACGTTAATAGTTATGCCAAAGGGAACCAAATTTGCTAATTAAATTGAAGTGCTCTTATACTTTCTTTGTAATTAATTAATTATTATCGTCTTAATAAATGTAGAGCCAAAGTAAAGGGCTTCCCTGAAGTGGATAATTTTATGAATATTTAAGTATTTTTTTGTGTTCATTCATTTATAATTCGTAATAACTTTCTAATTTACAATTTTACAACCTATTACGATATCTGTAATTCTAAACCAATTGTTGAAACTGTACTAATCCATCAATTAAGTGAAAGTAGAGTAAGTGCTATTTTATTAGAACTGTAATAATCTAGTGACAGAGATGGAATGCTTGTCCCGCAGGAGGGAGAATGTACAGCAAAGTATTTTAATGAACCCTGTTTGGATACAAGACGACACGACGACTTACTCATATGTCGTCAAAACATCGTCATGACATGGAGTTTGATATCCGAATAAGTAATAACATGAACGGTAGAATCTTAGGTGTTCAGAGGCCTAGTGTTCATTTTCTATTGATTACAATGGAAAATGTTAACATCGGAGTTTCTCAATTTTTGCGGGAGATTTAGAATTCATCCTTCACATCCTCCTTCTACTCCCCCCTATTGTAGCGCGCTGGATTGGTTGAACAGAAGTGTAAAATGTTATTTATCCATGTATTCTGAAGTAATTCTAACAAACGTGATTAACGAATACATAAATATATTATAGTGACGCATCATTAGTAGTCATGAATTAATTATAATTTATCTCGTAATAGCCTTTGCATCATTTACGGCCATTTGTAAGCGTAGACAATAAAAACAGTAGAGTCAAAATATAGCAATAAACATATAAACATACATGGAGCTAGCATGACGTCATTAATCTCCCTCGTACACGTTATACTGCACATTTAAACGCAATACACCGTCCACCGCAACGCTCGCAGCGGAACGATCGTCACGAATAATCCAATAAAATTCCCGTTTCCGATCAGTTTAAAGTAGGAAGCTCATTATTGTGGGAATTTAAAATATTCCCAGCGCAAACAAGCAGATAAACTCGGCTACTGGACAAACAATACAATAAAACGGTGCGTTGCTATCGAGTGCAAAATAAAATGCTGATATATACGACACTAGCTGTTACCCGCCGCTTCGCCCGCGCGGTCAAAATAATTTATTTTGTTCATTCATTATAAAGTCATCGCGCCGTACAACACAGCATTAGGATTAACTGTTTTGTGTGATGTCCGAAACCCAACCGGGTATTTTTTTCTTATACCGAATAAGGTAACTGTGCTCAAGTGCCACAACCGTTTATATGAACACATGTTTACTTTTTATATATTTGCAATAAATGTAAAATACATTTGTATGTTTTTGGCGAGATAACAATACGCTGTAGATATCCGATAGCAGCCACAAAGGGCTGTTAACGCAATCATTACTTTTTGTAACGGCGCCGCCGCGGAATGATCACGACAAAGCCATTAGGTTTGTGACGCAATGAGGACGAGTCAAAGTTAGTATTAGTTACCGTACAATTCCTTTATACACCTGTCCAATCGGCGCTTACCTCTTACCAGATGTACTTTCACAAGGACAGACAAAACATTCTAGCTAGCAATCCTACTCAACGTTCAGCGGAAAATATATTGCAGCATAACATAACCTTAGCTCAATAGCCTTTTTAAATCGCTAATTTCTAAATTCAAAAGCGAGTGTCTTCAAATTTATTTTACTGTTCAACGTTTTCTTTTCAAATTTAACTCTTACGAAATTCCTGTTATGTCGCAACCTAATTACAAACACGCGAGCATTTCCTGAAGGCTCGAGCGGTTTCCGTTTCCTGTAGTAAAAAGCGAGCCGCTCTGTTGTAAGCTCACCGTTACCTTATAGATACTAAATGTGGTATTTCATAAGCTCTTAACTCATTTTAAATGTTATATTTATGTAATGAAATTGCCATTTAATGTTCTTTGTTATGCATCTGTAGTAGAATTTGAATTTCAATATACGACAACGTATAATTTCAGGACAGCTGTAAATAAATAGTAACCAAGTAATAGTATGATTAACGTTTATGACTAACTAGATTAGTTAATACTATCAGACCCATTCTCCTACAGTCCTTCGTTTCAAAATGTCAAAATAGGTTATTTTAAGACCTGAAGCGTTGCAAATAGGTTCAAAATATAGCGTAAGTAACAGTTACACAGGAATTTCGGAAATTCAACTTCTAAGAGGGTAAAAATGTGTTATAAGGCTGTATGAACATTTGTTGCTTTGGAAATAGACACCTGCTATTTTAATTACGCTTTTGGACTAATAAAAAAATTATGGCGTGTAACGGTTTTTGGAAATGAATTTGATTTCACAACCTGTTAAAGTTATGAAGTTTTTTACCACTTCCAGACTTCGAATGTTAGCGATGCGTAGACAAGCGACAGCTTACACCATTAGGCCCTTTGTGCGAAACATTAGTACAACCTCGATAAGGGCCCGCGTGTGTTTCGACTTTCCACCAGAACCTTTCCTGTAACTGTGTTTCAGGAAATCAGACTTCATACAATACACGATGATTTTGGGTCAGCCATTTGTTTCTTCCTTTCATTATTGTATTTAAGGATTGTAATATTTGTTCATGTTAAGATATACTTTCAGCATATTTTATAAAAAAAATCGTCACAATATCTTCAACAAGAATGTCTATAAATGACCATTTTCATCGGATACATCGTCTGTCTGTGTGTCATGAACTTTTATTATTAAACACGCATATACAATTTCAATTGACAGATAACAAACGATTTTTAGTTATGTTACACCGGGCGCAGTCAGTACTTGCCTGGGTGACCGCTAGTGAATGTTTCCAAGCTTCGGAAGACGAGTTGAGCAATCTGACCCTATTGTTATCGTTAGGCAACAATAGATGAATTTCGTTGGCGGTGTGAAAAACTATTTAAAAGAGTAGGCAGACGAGTTGAGAGCTAACCCATATCCCAGCTGCAGTGGAGCAGTGTGGCGTAGTATGCTGTAGAACTCGCCCAGTACCGAAACGGATCCATACTCAGCTCTCCATATGACATAAACAGAGTTGCAATCAATACCATTTTAATTACAATCGCAAATGGAAACTTACTTAATCCCAAATACAATTGCTACATAATATACGTATCGCAAAAAAGTGCAGTTGACATGAGCGTTTTGTAAAACCAACAACACGGCGAACAAGGCGACAGAGCGTCCCATGCAATGCTAATTTCAAATGGCAAATCATACGTTTCCCCTGAATTCATTAGGGGGAAAAAAGCACTCCGCATTTTACCACGTTCTGCCAGCGATCGTTGTGTAATTTAATGTAATTTGTCCGCCGTGTGAGGACTAACGAGTGAGCCGGGCTGTTTGTTGCCGACGACACGACAACGACTATGAAACATCTTAACAATACCGTTTCGATATCATAACTCTCTTAGGAAGCCCTGGAGCTTACTCTACCACTTTCGGTTTGTGCTTCCTCCATGCTTTCTAGTTATTAAAGAAAATACGATTAAACCTGCACCTTAGTGTTAACCATAATTTTAATTCATTTTTATTTTCATATTAAAGTTTTCTGATTTGTGTGAAGTATGCCTACCCACTCCTAGCCGGCCATATGAGAGGAGATGTATGTCAAATGGAACAAAAATAAATGACGATTAAAAAAATACGTGTCGTATTTCAAAACAATGAACTTTTTACACTGTGAAATCTGAAAGTAGATTAGAGCTACGCCCACTTAAGGTTACGATTTACGATACGATAATTGGGATGTTATGTGAAAACAAGCAGGCGTATCCGATATCCCAAGCAATCTAAACCCAGCACCGCTCTCCGTCGGCCCTTTGACAGATTTGCGGAACTGGGAAATATTTAGGAGCCTTTCCGTAGATCTTACAGTATTAAAAAAGGCAGGATCGGTCGTGACCACTAAGTATCATTTGTATTGGTATCCACTAAAAGCGACAGAGAACGTGAAAAATAATTTTAAACTTGAAAATAACGTAACATCACACCTGTAATGAAAACTTGCCTGCTGTTAACTTGAAAATGTAAAATGACAACGCACCAACTGGTCAGCAAATATTTTCAATACTTCAAATTTCTATAATGACGCTGTCTGCGCTATAAAAAAAATTCATAAGGTTTCATTCAATATTTGTTTGATCATTAATCATTCAATATTTGTTTGATGAACACATTTGTTTGATTTGTGTCTGGGTGTAATAGAAGTATGTATACAACTATTACATCGTATATACATATGCATATTTAACAGTTATCCTGTTCCCATAACAGGCTCATGTTATTTTTAATTTCAAATCAGATAGACCGTATGGAAATGTCCCAATTATTATTATTGATATATTGCATGGAAAACTATTAGTACTTTTACAAAAATGTAATGATTACCTGGTCGATGTAAAAACATTCATTATTTATACACATTATTACATACACGAACAATTTGTTCGAACAGAAATACCACAAAATGTTCCGCCTGTAACAGCTAAGAGCCATTCTAAAGCCGGAAATGCAAAATGTGTACCTATTTTTATATTCCGTCATCTTGTTGCCAAATAGGACTTGTCGTTTCGCGTCGTGCACATTATTAAATGCAACCGCTTTTTCAACGCAAATTAAATACCTCCCCGACGCAGGGCGAGCGCGTCACCAGCTAACGGGAGCTGTATAACGTGTTTACTGAAATTCCACTCAATATGGAACTTCTAGAAAGTTCGTACACAGACTAGAAGACAACATTGTCTTAGAAAAAAGTAAGTTTAATGGACTTTTATATAGAAACTGAGCAGAGAAACGGCTTTGTACATTTTTTTTTCTATCTCAGATAACAGCTACCACCCAACAACGTAAGCGTATCAGATATACGTAGCAGAAATAACTGGGGACAATTCCACGCACGTCTATCCGATTCCAAATTGAACAATTTAATCCAAACAAATGTGTTCATCAAACAAATGTTTGTCCTCGGTGGACATCGAACTCACGATGTGACACGACGACGTGGGTCTTGCAGTCAGTGCCTCTAACCACTCGACTCCGAGGCCAATCAACTCTGAGCCCTGTTCAATCAATGGTATCCAATACTTTGAACAAGATTAATACGAGCCTATTTCAAATGGCTCATGTACGACAAGACGATCTAAGAGTATGAGTAAATATGAGCTTCTTTATCAGAGACGCCGGATGTTTCCAAGTTGTAAGGGTCCGAAAATTTTATAAATTTGTATTTATATTTGAATGTCTACAGCACATGTTGTCTTTCGTATTAACAAATAGAAATTATTGTTTTATATCATCTCGCAAAAATAATGCCTAAACAGCTGATTGACTTCAAAACTGACTCGTTGGCCCGAGGAATATATCTTTTTTTCGTTTATTAGCCTAGAGCGGTCCGCTCGCCCCCCACGTCCCCGCTGCCGTAGCTGCCTGCGGAGCGGTTCACAATTCAATTAGCGCACACATTACTACATAAAGAGTGCTGCACGTGCGCTAACTACGTTCACACGGCCAATTTAAAGTTCGCACTGCACCGAGTCGGTTTTTAACTACACTGGAATTTTACCTTGTACCACAAATTAGACAGGCGTAAAGTACGTAACGAATACTCATCATTTTTATGTTGCATTACAAAAAAATCCTTTTATCTATTTATAGATGCTCATTCGATATATCTACGCTTGTAGTGCCCATGCGTTTGCAGATCGCGAGCAATTTGTAAAGTTATGCAATGTAATGGGAACATTTTATGCAATCGAGAAAATTTCCTTTAAATATTTTTTCTGGCAGATGGGTTATCTACTACTAAAACGTAATGCCACTTGTTTACCTTGCTAAATTATTGTGTAGTCCACAATTATTGTGTAGTGTGTGTGTGTGGTTTGAATTTCTGTTTCACCTGTTGAATTCTAATTTTACAAAGTTACGCATGGCGAATGAAGACATTATAAAAAAACGTACCCTGCTCAAGATTCTGTATAACTTTTCTCAAGTTTTTAAAATCTGCACAGTCCAAATTAAGCCGGCATAAAAGCCCTGTATGAGACACCCGTGTCCAACACTGGAATAATAAAAAGGGCTGAAAAAACAGGATAAGCTTAACTATGCATATATTCCAGCTCTAAACATTAAGAGATTGAAGACAGTAAGCAATATGAAATCACAATCCAGTATTACTAATACTAAGCAGATCTATTCTACCATAATACACCTACATATATGTCTACAGTGTCCTTATTATAATGTGATACGCGTCTAAGAGAAATCGATTTACTCTTGAACTCAAATCCTTAAGGGTTTTAGGTAAATAGGTCGGGTTGAAACCTGAAAACACGTTTATCGAGTGTCCTTGACTTTACCTCGCATAGAGCATTTGACTCGATTACCTACTAATATAATTACATGTACTTCTAACAACAGTAATATGTCAGTGTTCAGTTCAGTTAAATTTCTTAAGCAAGTTGATATGGTTCAGGACAAATAGTTCTTTCTTCCATCTTTGAATGCTCATGTAGATGAGGTGATGGTATTATAATAACAAACAAAATGATTATATAATTTCCTATAAATAATTTTCAGCTGGTATTTTTATTCGACCCTCTCCATTATTGTCGATTTCAAAAACAAAAATCTGTCTACTTCTCTATAGTGACCTCTGTAATGTAATGTAATTAATAGCCTGATAAAAAATCTCGTTCACGCATCTTACCGTTATTGCGCCCGTAACGCCCTCTATAGCTTATTTGATTAAAACGTGTTTTCCTATGCAAATGACATATTTGTCCGCAACAAATGTAGCCTGTGGCACTGTCTAGCCCTTCGACTATCTCCTATCATAAAATCACATTGATCCATTGCTCTAGTTAAATGCTCAAACGGACACTTTTGCATTTATAATATTAGTAAGTATGGATATATTATTCTCTCCCGCAACTACCGGATAGACGCCTGCCCAGCGGTGGGAGTAAATAAGGATTACACTCTACATAACTGTTTTGTTTTTCTTTTTCAGGTAAGCGACAGTCTCCTACTAGCATCGAGCTCTATGTAAGTACAGTAGGTCATTAATATATTATATACTCATATTATTCTTTATTTTATTTTATAATTTAAGAAAAACTTACAGCCGAGATAGTCCATATAAAATGAGAGATATGAAAAATGTTGTCCCCGGTTCACCTCAATAATGAGATCCTAGTTAATTCTGAATTATTCGATAGTTTCATAATTTCCAATCTACATTATTGTTATCAATCATTTTTTCTTAATTTAAATGTGGAACTTTTAAATTGTACTGTGAGACAAATAAACTATTTGATTAGCTTTTAAATTTTAATACTCGACGATTCACAACTGTCTGGGCATCTGCTATATATTTTCATAAACAAACCGCTGGAACGATAATGATGAAATTTAATACGAATTGCAAACTGTACCAAAATTCCTTGTTCAGCCAATACGAGGTAGCAAGCGATAGTGAACACAATGCTCGGCGGTGATCGATAATGAGGCTCCAAATGTCACCATTAACACAAGTGAATCAAATCGACGTTAGCGCTTAGCGCAATCAGCATCTGTTCGCGGCCTTCCGAACGGGAATGTCACGTTGCGCATAAATAATTGGGTTCCGTAATAATTGTTGGCATATTCAAATGTGTCAAGATTTAATGAGCCGTTTTCAGACACTCTCGTTCGTGAATAGTGCAAATGCTAGTAAATCTATATATTGAAGAGTGCAGACAGCGACAAAATTTAGATATTATAATATGAGTTACAAATACATAAAATAAAAGAATCATCATGTACTTTCATACTATCAAAGTTAGACAAAAAATAGAGGGAAATGGAAAAAATAAATATATTTCATTAAAATTATGCGTAGTTATAAATTACGAACAATGCAGTATAATGTAATATATTGTTATCATAATTAAATATTTAATAACATAGAGGCATTAAAATGTTTCAGATAATGAATGGTCCGACGGTAATAATATTTCACTTATTTATTGCATAAAGGAATTTTAATCGTCAATACCCGACATTCCCTAAGATACATGATTCAACCCGCCGATAGGAAACTACTAGCGTTTTTCTTTCAAGCATCTCGCCAGGAATTTAATTAAAACGGTCAGAAAGAAAATATTCAAGACCATCTTTATAAGTCGAGACTTAACTTTAAAGCGCCTTCGAGCGCTAGATGAGAGTTCCTCCAACACGGGAAGCGCTGCAAAAATATTCGATGCTCAATTCTAAGTTGTGTTCGTTTCGACAATTTCCTTCCTTGTCCGATCGCAGATATATGAACTACAAGCTTTCGACGGTCTGCCGCAAACTGCCTGATTTTGGAGTTATTAAATCAGGGCGTAGAAGTGTGTAATTAAGAGTACATAGAAACATAATAGCATAGGTGGTGATCGCCAACGTGGTAGACTGTGGCCCGATCTGAACTCGAACCTATTAGATTTATACACGAATACTACTTGTATAATATTAAAAACATATTGAGGCAAACGCTGCTCCCGAGCGGATTTGCAAACAGCAATTTTATTGTCGGTTCTTTTTTCTGCTTCAGTATTATACTATAAATTCGTTTCTCGTTTTCGCTTCTCGCTAGCAGCATGAAATAAGACGATGCCTTTAAAATATCCGATGCTCGATTGAAACTCTTGAGTTCGTTTCAATAATTTATGCTTTTCTAGAAGTTACACGGCTACTTCTATCTGCGAGTTGGATGGCCGTTTGATTTAAATAATGGCTGGAATCGAACTGTTTATGGTTCATAAGTTTCACTTCTCCCGACTAGGTACACTTTATCGCATGGGACTTTAAAGTTTTCTACGTAAAAAACGCTAACAAGAATAATTTATAGAGTCGTGAAAGGCCAGAGTAAGTTTATTTTGGATTGAAATTCCAAAAAGTCTAAAAGTGAAATAAAAAAATTAAAAATTGTTTGCGTGCTATTGATTTACTTTTTATTGCGCCAATTTCATCGGTCTCCTATTAAATATTCATACTCAGTGTTTCCTATTGATATAAAAGAGCCACAGAGTTCTCTCGGCAAACAAAACTTTCAAATTGAAACCAGAATCATTCTTCAAGTTTCATAATTTACTTGGAAACAGTGGAGAGGCTCGTTAGTCTCACCGATATTCTTGTGTAGAACGATTTCATGTAGCTTGGACACACACGGCGGGGAAACAGCGGCGAGCAAGCTGCTGTGCAATCGGTTACGTAGTAAATGTTAAACATTGCAGCAGGTCCGAGGGCCTGGAGACTCCATCGCTGTGCGTTTTCACTATGGATGGGTGAAGTTAGGGGTTACTAACTTACTCGATTATTCGTGTACAGATTTTACCGTCTATAGTTTGTCGTAGCCTCAACTATTGACCCTGACTGAGTCTGGTCGAGGACTGGTGGAGTGTTTAGTGACAGGACAAATATTTGTTTGTGCTCATGGTCGAGGAACAGGTCGAGTGTTTAGTGACAGGAAAAATATTTGTTTGTGCTCATGGTCGAGGACTGGTCGAGTGTTTAGTGACAGGACAAATATTTGTTTGATGAGCACATTTGTTTGATCTGTGTCTGGCTGATCTATATAAGTATTATACTATATGTATATCAGCCGTTCGGTTACCATAACACAGGCATTCAATTGCCACAGTGGGAGTCGAATATGCGTGTGTGGAATTGTCCCCGGTTATCTATGTATTAATACGTGAAGCAAAAACTTTGGATCCCTTTTTACGAAAATTGCGCGGACGGAGGAGTATGAAATTTGGCACA
>DWDX01001848.1:0-16988 GCA_018245675.1 Agara michaeli | reverse complement strand
GACAATAATGATGAGTATGAGAGTGGGTAGTCATAAAGAAGAGAGAGATGAGAGAGAGAGAGAGAGAATCTTAAATCTTCTTACAGCTCATGGACATAAACATCCAATCGCATGTTAAACCTTACTTGAGATCAGTCACAGTTCACACCTGATCTGAATTGTAATCGCTAATCTTTCCAACCAAAACAGTGCATTACAAAGGTTTATCTCTTACTACGAGTATATTCGATTAGAATTCGATACTTATGGGGTCAACCAAGACATAATTCATAGCATCAACCGTTTTATACTGTACTAAATAATAAGCTACCTAACATAAGGAATTATATACATAAGTATTAGTTCCAGACCCTAGCTTCAAATGGGACGCGGTCCGCGGGCAGTTTAGGTCATTAGTTCTGTAACTCGTAACACTTTGCCGCCATTAAAAGCAGCGCCGATCGCGATCGACCCTTTATCGTGAAGTTTCGTGCTCCTCCAAGTTATACCACTACTAGCTACGGGCTACCAGCTGCGCACGATTATAACTGGTCAATTATCAACAGAAAAAATCCGCTGTCACTTTATAATATGAGCATAGATTTTGTTCGAATATCTCGACGAGGATTATAAAGAAATATCGATATCAAATTGAGCTCTCGATTGTCAAATTTCAGAGACACTTGTCACGGCCGCTGACGTTTGAACATTTGTCAAAACTCAATTCGGTTGATCAATATAGCATCTGTTCATCGCTCGTGACAGTGAGCTCTCAATAATGTCAAATAATCAGGCTTTGTTTGACGATCGGTCGCGCAAATCTTCCCGTGTTAGTGATGTCAATCAATTCCGACGAAGATACAGTAGAAATCGGTTGTATTCACAAACACGTCGGAGAAACTCTGACGAGGACGCAACATTGGCAAATTGGTTTAATTATCCGGTATCGTGTTCATTGTTAGCATAATAAGCGGGGCGATGACAATAAGTTTAACATAAAAGATCGAGTTAAATAAGCAGTTCAGCTCGTTGGTTAAGTAACTTGTGTTACTGGCATCAGACCGCAGTCTTGGCAGCGAGCACCCGTTATCGCGACGTCTCATGCTCTTCCAAGTTCTTGTTTATAATTCTAGCATATTTAGAGCGCAGTTAGAGTAAAGTAACTTTATTATTCCTGTAATGTACGTACGCATTAATTAAAACCTCCGTAGCTATATAGCGGAGTAAAGTCGTACCTATATAGTGAACAAGTTTCATAAGTTTTCAGTACGCACTGTATTTTTTCACGAATAATGTCTCGAGCTCTCCCAAAATACAAAATTAAGTTTTGCATGCATGTCACACATTTATAATTAACACAGAAAACGTGCGTATGCTTCATGCAAACATCGTTATTGCAATTTCATGTGTGCCTACCTCGTGTACATAGGCATTCGGCATTTACCGAGTTAAAACCCTGAAGCAAGTGATAAAACGTTGTAATGCCCGGATTAGTCCGTAAGCAGGCTTCTCTGCAGTGTACCGAAAATTGTAACTACTGGCAAAATTTTGGCTGAGCTGCGTACAAACCGTAACAAATGGAGCGTAACCACGTTACGCAAACTTAACAACGTCCGCTTAAAAATACCGAAGTAAAACAAAACAAACGAAATGAAACATTTAAAAAAACTAGTGAAAAATTCTACGTAACAGGCACTACTAGCGTGTGCCAAATATTATTACACGAAAACTTTGCACAAACTGTAATATTTTAACTGAGCTGGGCTGCAGGTGCCATAGACCATAGTTTCTTAAACTTATTACGTCTACTGTCCTCTTGTTTTTTTCTACCGCCCCTCGAAATTCAAATAAATAGAAATTCAAAGTAAAAATACAAGTTACAATATTATTATAACTTTATTTCGATACAAACAATTCAAAAGCGAAACACAGTTGTAACCGATTACAGTTGGTTACCGATATTTAGCTTCGTTTATTTGTACAATAAAAAGATTTGAATCTTCGATTTATCTTTTTAAAACAGTAATCTAGAGGAGATCTCTCCTTCTCGTACACGTAGGTAGGTACTGCACGTTGGGGTACATCGATCTTTTAACCTGGATTGAATTCATATTCAAATGCCGTGAGCATTCTTGCTCGACCGAATTCTAACAGATAAGCTATTGTGAGATACTTCTTTCAAGTTGAATTGGTCGTAAAACCGTTGAAAGGATATTATGTAGATGCCGGCCATAAAGTCTGTCATTTGCAGATCACTCTTTCCGATGAGGCGTTTTAATAGCTTCCATCCATCTTAAACACAAACATGAGTTTGCTTACGGCTATGTTTTTATTGCTGGTATATTTAGAATAAAGTATTTATAAATGGAGTGTGTGTTACGTATTTTGCTACACTAATTACGATCATTTCGCGCCGTAGCATCTTCAATATGAATGGGTACTACAGAAGCGGTCCATGGCGCGGCAAACCGGACTAGACGTCGGAATATGGAGCGGGAAAAAAATAATAATGTTATCGGTCATTACCCCCAGCATCGGGGAATTAACTCGAGAAGGAATAGGTTTATGCGGAGGAGTAGGTATATATATTAAGGGGAGTGGTATTTTATTAGGAGTATGTTCGCATGAATAACTAATCTGTGAATAAATTAATGATGTGTTTGCATAATAAATTTGTGCGTTGCGAGCTGAAGGAGGTTTTCTATTTAAATACACTAGTCGCTTTGATTTGGCGTCAACGCTAATGAGAAATGTAGGTACGAGTGGTAAGGAGATGGCGGCGATGCGCAAGGCCGACTGCCAGAGCTATGAACAAGCTAATTTCCACTGAACGTATTTCAATGTTCACGATACGATGAGTATTTCTAGACAAATTTAATGGGTATAAAACTTATTTTGCGAAACTTATGCAAACTTTAGTGCAATCAAGTCGCTCTGTGCCGGTGTCATGAGGACCAATGGGAATAGTTTGTACATTATTTAATTATGATAACTTAGTTAGACATAATGTAAATGTAGTTAGAAATAACATTACATTTCAAAGAATGACCTTTAAAATAAGTTTAAACTTCCATTAGCGAACGCAATTACTTTGAGACGAAATGTGGCATGTTGCACGTTAATACCTTCATTTACTTAGCTATCACAATTAACGTTTGGGTAAAATTTAGTGGACTAGTGATAATTGCGCAGATAGTTATAACATATAAACGTGAATATTCCACGTGTATGACTAACTTTAAATTTAATTAACAGTAGCCGAGTATCGCAGCGGGAGTACGACGCGCGATAAGTGCGCGAGGCTGTCTCTAATGGCTGCGCTGACTTAATAAACTGTCACCGCAATCGCACCCTTCAGCCGCAGCCTGCTCCAACAAATTTGAACTTATTTATAATATTATATCGCGAAATAAGGAAAACTTTTACTTGTAACCCTAGACATAATTAACGTATGAATATTTAAACAGTAACAAAGATATTCTTACTACTAACTATATAGGTCACACTTAAGTATAGCTTAAGTCTAAAATATTGTGTAGTGCGTATAATACTACTATATTGAGAATATACTACCATACTTTTGTGATTTAAATATACAAGTGTCAGAGGAGCTCGACTTATAAACGACCAATTTACGTAGATTCAATGATTTACGTTGACCTATAGAAAGCATTTAAGAGTCGCCTCAATATATTTGTATGAATTTAATGACAAAGTTCCCGAGACGTGTGGGTGCTATAAATGTTAAACTTTTGTTATTAAGCCGTGACTAATGCAAGCATCGTTTTATAGGTACACCCTTCTCCTCTCCTGCGTGCGACACGCACGCGGGCGTAAACCCCCGCGACTGGAAAAAGGGCCTTTAACACTTACAATTACACGTTTTAAAATATCGATATTGTGTTTAAATCCAAAAGACAATTGTTTTATTGGTTAATAGCGGCATTATAAATATTTTAAACAATACGAGCGGCGAACAATTGCGAACAAGTCCCCAAAAGGTTAGTCATCGTGGCAATTGAGAGCACGTCGCACCGCACCGCTCCAGGGACGCGATGACCCGTCGGCGGCGGTAATTAGGGCTGTCGCACGCAATAGATGCAGGGTAGATATCACTACTCCAATTACACTAGCCTATATAAATCACGTTGATACAGAGCGAACAATAGCAATAGTACAAAATTACGGTCAAATTAATAAAATATTTTTTTTTATATTTTATTTTACTACATAAAAGTACATCATTTAGAGTTATAAACGTAACCGTGCAGAAAGTGTTCTGCGATAGACGATTAACAGCCACGTACAAATCCGCAACAAGCAAGTCGTCGCGGTGATTAACGCACACACGGACGGACCGTCGCTGACCGACCGCGGTTAATGAAGTACGAACGAACGTATACGAACCGGAGGGCGTATTCATTCGTACGTAATGATATCATTCATTCATGAACATGATATTATTGCGTAAAAAACCGTCGATCCGTAATTTTCGAAATCCCAATTTTTTTAAATGTCATATTCAAATACAATTTATCATATTGAATTAGAAAGGGCATGAGACATATATGCGTTAAATAATAATAATATTCTACAACGAATAAGTCAAATAAATTGGTAGGTACACATCTATGAGAGTAGAGTTACAGTGACCCGCCACGGTAATTAGGGGTGTCGTATATACGGTAGAAGGCACTGTCCCACAAATACGGGATTGGCATTGAGCGTACTTTATTACCCATTTGACCTAATTTCCTCTCATCCTCTTCGGGATTCTAGTAAGTAAAACGGATCTTTGACGAAACAAAAAAATTCCAAAGCTTTACTGTACTTTGGCTTATGGTTTAAAAGGAAGCCTTGAATTTGCGATGTTCATAACATATAATATAATATGTTCTTGCGATATTATTCATTAGGTCAACAAAACTAAAATAGGATTCATTCATACGTCATTCATCCCACATTAATAATGTGATGTATTGTTTCCCGTTGACAATGTAATCATCATCACCGCTTAGCTATTATTATGATGCGTAATTGTAATACAATATATAACCGAATGTATATAGCCCACATATCTACACGTATCAATAAAATTACGTGAAAGGTGGCAACCCTAGTGATAATTAATTCGCAAATAACATTTGCATGCCCTGTTTGCTTCCCAGTTTATTAATCTTTTAGGGGTTAGGCGCAAATATGAGTTTAGAACTGACAATTTTGCGCGACATTAAACTAATTGCCCGGTGAAATTTTCATACGCTTGTATAGGGCAGTTATAGTCGAGAAAACAAGTAAGTCCCACACCAGAAACAATACGTGAACAAAATATGTTCACATCCATAGGTATCCTCGTGTAACGCTCAACGCATATCTATATTTTTGGATCAAGGATCTTATTATTAGGTGACGGTGAGACGCCGCAAATAAAGTCTGAGGTTCTTCAAACGAGGGCATAACTGAAATTGCGGCTTTGTGACGAGCGCACGTTACCTTGTTTGTTACGGTTTAGAACAGAACGAGTTTTTGGTTCATGTCTAATTATATGGTATAACCTTTCAAGTATGACAGTGTACATTGTGAAAGTATATGTGAATTGTATTTTACTTGCCAACATTTAACCATTTCTACATATTTAAGATAGGTATCCAAAATTTCACCTACATAGTCCTTAGCCTCTACCAACCTTGAAATAAACGTGATTGGAAGTGTTTATATTTGTTCAATTTATTTTATTAAGACGTTAATTGAAGTTTTCGATATAAATTGTCGGTCGCTACATTAACTCGTTATATAATGTTAATTAAATTTACGTACGCTTCAAAGTTTCCAGATGCAAGTTTTAACGATCGCAGCAAGATCTTACCTGTCGATGTCGAAACGCCGCCTATCGGAAAAAGTTTATAGGGAAGAGTGCGCGCAAGTAGGTATCTCCGAGTCCCATCGAGGGGAACGGAGTGGAGCAAAAAGTACCCGTTAAGGAAACTAATTCCTTGTCCGTCAAACATTTTATAAACAAGCCTCGCTTCGATAACCGTTCACTCGTTCAGTGTGCTGAGTGCGAGTTTAACTAATATATTCACGGCGAGAAGCGAGTGTGAGTTGCTATTGTAATGACGTAGCGAATGTCAAATTTTATATTTCGTACTCTCCGAGCTCTCGAAACAACCAATCACGCGCGACAACGTCACCCATTGACAAGTGCTGTTGACATTCGCACTCGTAAAATTAGTTTTCCCATTACCGAAACTAGATGGCGCTGTTTAAATTACATACAAATTGTAGTTGACTCCCTCGCGAACGAGTAGAGAAGAAAACTCGCACTAGGCACACAGTTACGAGAGGCGAGCATTTAGTTTTTCTCTCGCGGGAACTAATAAGTATACACGTCAATTACAAAGTAGCTAGAACCGGTAAAACAATCAGCATTTATTTTAGTGACATTCACCGCGATATCTAAATATAATATTTATATGTTTTTGTAGTAAGCAGAAAATGCAGCGTATTCGTACACATTATTATTTCTATATTCGTCCGAGTTGGCCGAGGCCTTAAATATTGATTGGAAGCGTATCCCATGTCATTGTTTATTACTTTTCTTTTCTTATTATCATTCATTTACGCGTCATTGAAGTCAAAGAAAAAAGTTTATATATGTATATATATATATATATATATTAGTTAATCGAATGAAAAGAACTAATAATAACACGCTAGAAAATGAAATCAAAATGTAGCAATGGGGCTAGGTACATAGAAGACGGTTAAACAAATAAACTAGATAGAGTTTAGACAGCGCTCCTTCTACGCTACTTTGGTAAATTGCTTCTGCTCCGGCAGACAAACACAACTTTGATATTCCTTTAGAAAGAAAACAAGCGTTCTATAAGATTCGCCGATAGCATTCTAAGTCTCTCTTTTTTAATAACCTTGTCGCAATAATAACGATCCATCATGGCTACTGTTTTATGTCATAGACATTACGTAAAGAATTCAAATAAATGATGTTATTAAACGATTTATTTATTATTCAGTTGTAATAATAATAATGATATGGACTACATTCCCAGAGAGTTATAGCGGTAGTTTATATCCAAGCGTAAATCAAACAATAATCCCATAATCGGGTAAATAAATGTTATCGTATTGCCCGATGTGTGTTGCTAAGTATAAGCTGACCTGCTAAATCATTACACACCTTATTTTAAATTAGACATATTATAACTAAGTATAAAGGGTAAATATCAAAATATTAACTCAGTTGAAATTACGAGAATTTAAAGTTAACAATTAAATCAAGTTGAACCCAATTGAGCCATAAATTGAATAATCTCACAATGAAACGGATCGAACAATTTAATCATTATTAGAAGACCTTTTTAATCACACTATAAAGATCTTAATTACGTAATATAACTTTGAAAGTATTAAAATAATAACCGTTAAGATTGATGAATACAAATTAGTTTCACACTTTAAGATTGCTGCCAGTTTTAAACTGCCATATTTTATCCAAGACATTCTATCCATAACCAGACAAAATAATTTCGTTTAGTAGTGTAATAATACAGATGCACAACCGATTATGTAATTACGTATTTCCCATAAATTTGTTGTAAATATGATCCAGATTTAATGTGACAGTAATTATTAATTACACAGAAAATGTTATCGGATTACTCGGAAAAACGTATTTGTCGTCCCCGACATTTTGTGGAGTAATCAAATTCCAGTTCATAGCTGTCAAATATAAAATTTGTCTCCCTTGTGATAAAGGGTAAGTACATGATAAGTATACATACATTTCTTTGTAACGAAATTAAAAATTGTTACATAGTTTTAAAATCACTTATTTCTCATTATATACATCGCTACAAAAAACTATATAAATCTGCTTTTTCTTGAGCATCTAATCAAGTTACTTGGCAATTAAACCGTTTGGTTAATTGAACTTCGAGCTGAGCACTATATTTTAATGAAACATAAAAACGTATAGTTTTCGTTAATATCAACTAAATACGAAAATCGTATACAAACTATACTACAGATATACGATAGGTAAACAGACATAGACTTATTCTTTTATTTAACTATAACACCTAAACTTAGTAAGTAGTAGGTAATGGACGCATAGAATTCTATAACATTTAAAGCGTTGTCGAGTAGTGACTCAGAGTCTGGATGTGTGCCCGGTGCATGGCAATAGGCTCACCACCTATTCCATCGTGGGACTTAAACGTAACTGGTGCAATATGGGCGTGTACTACACTCCTCTGCCTACCCCATAGGGGATTACAGGCGTGATGTTACGTTTACGTTTAAATTAAATTAAATTTTATATATGGAGTTACATTGAAACCTGGGTTTGGATGAAAAAACTTATGATCGTTGATCCGAATTCAACTTCAATTGAACTTTCTATGAATGAGGTATACGGTATGTCAATTGTACTTTCCATACTCATAATGTCGAGGGCAAAAGCTAGTAAGAGCATTAGGCGAATGGATTTGGTTAAAACTTAATATGGAGAAATTTCAGCCATGTTAACATATTAGTTAAAAATTTCATTTCTATTTCTCTATCACTCAATCACAAAAAAAAGCAAGGCGAGGCATGAATGATTTTTGTATTACCACTATAAAACCGTAGACTGCAAGCTTACTATCCACGAAAACACATTTGAATAATTGGCTTTATATGCAGTATGAGTCATGCACAGTAACCTAATGAGTATAGATTAATGATAATTGCAAATTGAAAAGCATCATTGCTTATTACGCGAGAGACCTAATTAACGTGGCTATTATTAATACTATTGTTGACACGGTGGTTGAAAAGCAATCAATTTTATTATTGAATATTTGAGGAAATATTAATGCGTGTTTTCTCTACTTGTAGCTATACACTTTTGTTCATTGTGTTTTGTTTGTTCATTCTTATACAAGATAATGTTACCAGTGGTGAAAATTAAAATAAAACATCACAAAGGGAACATAACCCGACACTTTTCTCGTACTAATAATTGCCTAGTCACATGGATTTAATACCTAGTAAAATTTTTTTTTTATCAAAACTTCTATATCAAACTGTTGGTGCTCATATAACAATTAACTATCGAACAATATGATCTTATTAAGTATAGTGTTTAAATTAAACACTATATTAATCGTTTGTAATGAAAAATTATTAATAACTATTTGTTATTACTTTTTGTCTGTCATTTATTTCCACTGTTATTCTATACCTTTCCAAGCTTTATAATTGAACTTTTATATAATATTACCTATTGAAGCATTAATATTGACACTTGCACATAGATCTAGTTTTTATCAGTACATGAGACAATATGTTTCCGATTACGTATAACTTTCACAAACATTTCATAACATTTTCCCTAAAGTTTCATAAGATTGAAACCAGAAACTAATTTATTGATTTACACTTTATTGCTTTGTATACCATACACAGACAAAATGTAACCCTCGGCGAAGCTAACAATCTGTGGCAGTGCTGATAACCAGATATACTCAAAAACATTAACTTGAAATAATAAACAAATAGTCAGTTTAAAAGATTGCTATCTTGGTTACACGGTTACCTGGCTACATAATATGTATATATGCAATTAATAAAATATACAACTAAAAATACAAGATGTAAATTAAAAAAATTGCAAGTAAAACTTAGTAATCCATAGCTGAAGTTCACGTGTTAATAATTGAGGTAGCTGTAGATATTGGAGCTGTTAACAATTTCAAGTCTCAATTCTCGGCAACACAGTGAAAAAAAAAAGAAAAAATGCCATCATAACCTCAAAAGTGCTAATAGCATTGAACGTTGGAACCGTTCAAAATTGGAACTGTTGAAATTATTGATCTGTGGTAATAACATTTCTACTATTGGCTACAATGTACATTGTGTATATTGATAACATAAGTACTGTTGCAAGTTATCATTCATAACACAAACATCATTACAAACAAATGGATCTTTAGATAAACCTACTCATTACAAAATTCATTTAGATAAGCACAGGAGCATGCTGAAAATACATCTACAGAATCAGATATAAGCGCATTTAACACTTATACATATAAATGTGCATTAAGACTTTTTTATTTTAAATAATGAAATAATGCAAAAGTATTCCACATACAAAATAATTCATGTACCTAAAATATGATGTGAATTTAAATAACACATTTAAACCATAATTTTTATATATGCTTAAACATATTCTAATTTATGCTATTCCTAATTCCGATGCAAATTAACACCATAATAATTAAGAGAATCACTAATTAGTGGGAAATGTGTCATTAAACTGTGATTATAATCAAAAGTTAATTATAAAAGTTGTTATTGTGCATAAAAACTTGCAATTGAATAGAAGATATAAAAGCACATGTATAAATATCAGTAAAGGAACGTGATGGCAGAACATATGGCAGTGACTCACCTTGATCAACCAGTAGAGAGGAAACCAGCCAACAATGAAGTCCGAGAAGTACTCCACCACGGAGAAGCACGCATACACGACCCAGTAAGTCAGCCACTTGGTGTCGTCATCCTTCTGAGGGGACTCCAACGCCTTCATCGACATATACGCTGGATACACGAAGCCGATCGAGTTGCATATCAACTCAGCACCGAACCCGAACACTAAATATAAACCAGTGAACGCGACCAAACCTGCGACAAAACAAACGTCAAACGGACCGCTAAGGATATAAATAAACGCGATTGAAGAAAAGTCCAACTCACCGACAAATAGATATACTCTATTCACACCGGTACTTTGCTCCGCCCTGTCGAAATATTTCGTCCATGGTTTGCTTTTATCGACCAGGTTACGCTCCAAAGTCTCTTTGTACTCTTGTAATTTTGAACTCATTGTGGTGAGTGATCTCGCTGTCTGGGGTCTATTGAATTTTGGCACAACGGCACACGACCCACGGCCACGACTTATTGACACAATGAAATGACACAAATGACAACGGCAATGGTGGCCGGTCTTCCGACGGTGTTGCTATTTGTCAACTTTTTTCACCAGATTGCCAGCTTTGTAACTTCCATATACGTATCAACAATTTGTGTACTATTTATTGATCTTTTTACTTTACGAAATCCGACTGCTAAAATTTGTAGATATCTGTTTTTCATAGTAACTGGTAAAATGTTCATGAATATAAAATCTACATGTCAGTTGAATAGGTTGTTACAATGTTTCTTGGCAATATTTAGCCACAGTTACCTTTTATTGAACACATTGTAATGAGTTTTTCTTGATGAACCCCAGATACATGTTTATTAGTGAAAATAATGTGATTTGATAAAAAAAACGGTATTTGGTAGAAAATAAGATTGCCAGCTTTAACTCAGCCGCTGTCTATGGGTAGGTTGTAGGTTAGATTATGTTTAATTACTTATTTACACTTAGGTTACATGTTTTTCAAGTAAAACAAATGTCAATCGTATTCGTATAATTATAGCAAGATAGAAAAACGCATGTTCTTCTCTAATTCTATCAACCAGCTCAGCCGTCTTTACGGTATCAATCTCAACCTTATACAAAAACGGCTATTTTAGTATTTGTCTACTAAATATTCTATAGGTTTTAAATCTAGTTTCTTAATGCTACGTATCTGCAGGTATCACGCATTTTAAGCATAGATTAATATATATTACATACTGACCGGTTTAAAGTATTCTGATATTAATTAGATGAATGCGCTATATAGGTAAGTACATGGAATAAAGAACAGAATAGAAAATTTGAAGTAGTGAAAAACAAATGTATTTGTAATATTTTATTCCTTTAAAATATGAAAAGCGTTAACATTGTTCATCACTTTTGTGCTTAATAAAAATATTTTTATTTGTTATTTTGAGAGAACAAAGGAATCGTACAATGTAACAAGAGTATAAGTGGATAGAAGTACATAATAACAGGGAAATAGGTACTCGAACTTGTTAAAGATTTAAATATTTACTATATTTATTGACTTTTTCGAAGAGAAATTATAATGAAATGACGCAGTTGTGATGTTGTAGTGGATTTACACAGAGAGACAAGAGTAAAGTTATGGTAAAAATACAATATTTCTTCGTACACACCACGGTGGGAAGCAAATATAACTAGCAACTTAATAGATCTAAATCAGAATTATTGAATTATTTCTTATGCTGTTAAATGATCTGAATTTCTAATACAAGTTTAATATTACATTTCCTTTAATCGGATTTAATTAAAAAAATGAAGTTTTTATGATTAACTGAACGATTCCCATTATTGTTATTGAACTATATACTATAATATCACATTTCAAAGCAAAATTATTTAAGATTAAATATATTTAACAATAACATAATTTGCTCATATTTTAATTGCAAGTGTGCATTTTGTACATACAATAGAAAATAGTGCATAATATATTTTGTGCTTTTATAAAATAATCTTCTTAGATAGCTACTACTCTAGGTTAAGGAACTTAATAAGCGGATGACTAGAAAATAATTGACGTCAGTTTAAGCGATGAAAAAATAAATTTTAAAATCATTAACAATTTTTATAACAATGTGTCGATAGTATTCGTTCTCATGTTATGTCACTGTGTTGCCCATCTTCATACAGTGTTGCCTAAGAAAATTTAAATTTTGCCACAAAAAATTATAAAAATGAAATAGCCATCAGTTACATTTGCAAACGGCACTTTTCAAGTGTAAATTGTACATATATTTATTATAGAATATTATGACGATTCAAGACACACGTGTGCATGGAGTTTTCCAAAGTGTAATTTAGAATATGAAATACAATATTACGAAAACATTACAAAGATTATCTCTAAAAGAGAAATATGTCGCACTAATCTAACTAGAATAATAACTTTGTAAAAATGCTAATGAATTTTTACAATTTCTTGAGTTACATTACTAGATACAATAACTAACTGATGAAATATATACAATATTTTAAGTTTTTAAAAATTTCATGTACACTGATTTAGATTAAACATAAGTAGTGTGATAATTTATTCTAGAACTTTCGTGAAAATTTTTCGTATTCACATCAATAAATTCAATTGATCATGATTTGCTTAGTTTATCCAACATATAGACTCCATTTTGTATTCTAATACATTGTCAATTAGATACTTGGGATTTAATCAGTTTATTAAAAGTTAAGAATTTTTTACTATGGCAATGTTTTGCAAACTCGATTAAACAAATTATTACAGGTATCACAGAAACCAATTTAAGGAGACATGCTTCACAGGAAACTGAATGTTGTTTAATATTTTGTTATTAAAAAACAAACATTGATGATTTTTCTTTTTATGGCGTCCTAGAAGTGTAACTTCGAGTCATAACTCAATACTGACACCGCCGTTCAATAGATAATTGTGATGTTAATGAACAGATCCATCCCACGTTGGGCGCCAATTCTCACAACGTTTTACACGTTAAACATCTGAATAACTGCATTTAGCGGAATCTATATTCGTTTCAATTCTTGAGATGTAGAATGGTAAAACGATTGCGTCTGTAAATATTCATACTTGCAAGTTAGTGGCGAGATATTTGAAAAAAAACAACAAAATTTGAATATTTATAAATATAAATCGGAGGTATTATAGTATTACTACATTATAATGACATTAACGAGATTGGTCTCAGTCTTATCCTACTACATGTATAAATCTAACAAATTTTACCGTTAAACAACTGTCATCTGTCAAAAAACTGTCAACGTCAAACGAATGTACCTAACAATTGATTGTACAAAAATGATCGTATTAAAAATCCTATCTATTCATAATTAATTTCGTTTTTATACAATATGAAAATAAATGCAACAATTATTCTAATATAAATTTCGGAGCAACAATTATATTTTAATCACAAAACGGCTGAAATTACATTGTGTAATTGTTTTTAGTTTGTCTGTTACTTTCTCACAACACATTCTGCGTGGTTTGAAACATAGGATGCATTTTTAAGTCTTTAGTAATACTTATTGTTGTTTTTGTAACATTTACAGAGTAACTTCAATAGTACAATGTAAATTCAGCTCATAGTTTTCATATATTCAGCGAACCTCACATACATTTACATTATAAAAATCGACCCTCGCTAACATATTTCAACTAGCTAAATCTAGCTAAGGATAGTCCTCTAACTAATATAAAATATAAGACCTAAAAATAAATGGAAGAAATTGATACACGGCCTCTTACTATTTGGACCATAATAACCTAGTTACATACAATTTGGTGTCACCGTTATGTTTTAAATAAATATGACGGTCGTATACATAATAAAAGCTATACTTAAATTATCTTTGGATTGTAAATTACTTTAAGCTTAATGACAATACACTATTTTTCAAATTTGGAATTCCTGTTCCATTTCTAAATATTGTTTACAGATCTCTTAGAATCACAGATGTTATTCGCAATAAATGACAAAACATTGCATGCGACGTAGTGAGTTTTTTTTTAAAGTTCTGTGCGTTGCTGGTGCTGATTTATTAAAATTCCAAATAAAAAATCTTAAAAAAAAACAACAATAAATTTTGTGCCAAGTAGGTAATTTTTCATAAAACAAATTTCTATTTTCTACAAACATCATTGCATACACCATCGCGCCTGTCAACTCAAAGAAAGATTGTAATATAACTATTCATTATTATTTTTTATCAAGATGTAGCATAAGCTCTTTAAAGGGGATTACAATAGGAAATTGTTGATATGAGACTAATTGCATCGAGCTTCTTGTACATTGTTTTGACAATGTTTTGATGTGTACTGTTTAGTTGTAGGTAGGCGCAGCATTTTCGTGCAACTGTACGCATTTTTTGAAAGAAAAAAAACAATCAACCGCCATAACAACGGGAATATTGAATCTAAGTGACTTCAATTATTTCTATCCGATCACTTTCATAGCATATTTTCGTAAGTTTTTATCTTTTTACCGTTATTTTTTTTCATTTAACTTGTATAAATTCGAAGCATTAGCCTTTGATCTTTTACTCGCCACTTGTTTGATTTCTCTAAGGCCTTCGTATCAAACTATGTATGATAATTTTCTGCTTAAAATTCGCAGCTAATATAACATTATTATGTCAATACCAATATATAAGAACGCCATGATATACCTTACTAATGTTCTAGGCGAATACAACTGGCGAATGTTATTAATAGAATTAAATTATAACTCAACCGTTACAAATTTTGAAAAAAAAAAAAAAACTGAAACACCAACACTGGCTGTTAACAATTTGGAACGTTCTAAATATTCTGTTGGATTTAAACAAAATGAGCGGTTTAATTTTAGAACGCTTATTATTCGCAATTTGAATTCACCTATCAATGGAATATACCTTTCTTTGCCCGACTCCTAACGATCATCGATCGAACAATAAAATTACTCAAATAAATTAATTTTCGAATGTTTTACAGATCTGTTATACGGCTTTGTGTTTCTTTCTCGCGTCTCGTCTGTGCTCGTGTGGTGGATGCGGTTTCAGTTCCCTCATATCCAGCTGACAGGAAAAAATACAATACCGTTAGTTGACAGGACATTTTCGTATATCACTGTTTACGTATTACAAATACTCACCAACACTTCATCGTCGGGAACCCTGGATAGTAAATCTAGTACTTCGTTATTAGGTATAGTGTGCGGTCTCAGTATTTTCCTCGTAAACTTGTTTATACCTACAAATGAAATGTAAACAATATTGTGAAAATTTGATCCTATTTTTAAAATTTCCAGGTTGCAAATTCAATTGCTTAATATTATCAAAGACATCGGTATCATTTGTCTCTTGCATGGACGGCTTTTAGGCGTTTCTAAGGTGGAAAAGCGTAAGGTGCAATTTGCTGTTACAAAACCTATTGAAAGATTTAAGAGTTTCGAGATTTGGCAGCACGTTGTTAATGTGATGTAATGACGCTGGAGACGAGATTCTAAATGCACTTACCCCACGCCATCAGAAGATACCGCAACGGGATTACGTATAGAACCAGCATGGCGCCGATAAGCATAAGGATCGCTATATAACTTAAATACGGTACTGTAAAGTTCATCAGACTGCAACAAACATAACATTCCGATTTAAGAAAATACAGTAAGTCTTCATGTTTAGAGAACATTTTTTTTCGACTCTTTTGTTGTTTGCTGGGCCGGGTCTGCTCTCACGGTGAGAGAGATTTAGGCCATAGTCTACCACGCTGGCCGAGTGCGGATCGGTAGACTTCACACACCTCAGAAAATATTATACAATTAATAACATCTCTAAGGTGTGTACAAGTATCCTCGCGATGTTTTCCTTCACCGTTATAGCGAGTGATATTTAAATGTTGCTTATAAAACGCACGTAATAAATCAGAGGTGCGTGCCGGGATCGAACCCAGACCCCCCCGGAGTGGGAGGCCGAATTCAAACCCCTAGGCTATCACTGGTATTCAGAGAATATTCCTTTTTATTCTAAGAGGAGACACATGTCCAACAGCGTGACTACATAACGGTTGACGTTAATGATGATGCTGCTGATGATGATAACGACGAAGATGATGACGACGATAATGTAGATGATGGTAGTGCTGACGTGTCAATGTACTCACTTTTTCACAGCCTCGCCCAAGGAGGCGACGTAGCCGATGGCGTTTTGGACGGTCTGCGTCACCTCTTGTATCGCTTGTAGGCGCTCTTTCAGTGATTTTTTCTCTTCCTGAAACGAAAACACTTACTAGAATAACGAATCCACATACGAACGGACGGCAGCATGTCTCTGGGAATTCGCGAGCGAGAGTACGGACAGTAGCCCCAGCACGAACCTCTAGCGACGAAGTGTTCGTACGGTAAATGGTAAAAAATTGTATGAAAAATGCACAGCGCCCCTATCGTGCGTGAAGGGAACTAATCTTGCGAGCACGAACCATACTTCCGATTTTCTAGCGACCAAGTTGATGTAAACGTAAATGTTAATTCCGCGTTTTGTA
>DWDX01001847.1:0-16988 GCA_018245675.1 Agara michaeli | reverse complement strand
GAAATCGCAAAAGAAGATCTTGCAATGAGGCCCTATTGTGCTTGTCGATGAATAAAATTAAAACTGAATTATTAATTAATTATAAGCGCTAGTATTTTGTACATTTCATTAGCTATCTATTAGATCAGAGTAAAAAAAGATATTGGTATCTGTACGTAACTATATTTTAACTTGTCGGTTAAGGGATCGTACAAGTAGAACGGAGGCGGGGGGGGGGGGGGGGGGGTCTTATTTTTGCGTATTTTTGATGACAAAGGGGACGGAGGGTCTAGATGGTTATTACGTCAGCAATGTATAGGTAGGTAGGTAGGTAGGTTTGGATTTTTGCGAACTTATTTAAACATTAAGAAACAATTAAAACATTAAGAAAAAAATACTTATAAGCACATTTTAAATTTTCTGCTTACGCTTCATGACATTGAGTTGCTTAGTTGTTATTATGTACTTAGTTGCACTTTTGTAAATCTTTGCTGAGTTGTAAAGATCGACGTAAAAATATTATTATATACGTAAATAATAGTCGTTGTATAATAGGATGGTATAATAATATTGAGGCGATTGAAACTATTTTATATTAACATCATCATCATCATCATCATCATCAAACCATCGCACCAGGTCCCTAACGGGGTAAGCAGAAAGCTCCCAGTACCATAATATCTCTATCCTTGCAAACCTGACACGCTTCGTCTACATTCATCACGCCCTTCATTCATCATTCTTCATCTCTCTTCTTTTCTTCATTTGATATTAACATTCCAGAAAATACCAGAAGGCTCTATAATCCTTCTCCACGCGTGCGCCCACAACCCCACCGGCGTGGACCCGAAGCCCAGCGACTGGGAACAACTGTCCAAGGTAAAAAAAAACACAATGTATTTAAAAAAAAAAACTGTTATAAAATGTAAAATTTACATATTTTTTTGAATCAAACGCATTTTGGACCCGCTCCGATACTTTTGATTAGTTCATTGTCTTAAAATGGTGTTCCGGCTTGGTTTTATTCGGTCTTCAATTTGTTTTTTTTTAACGTCTGCATTATTTCTTACAACTGTCGCATCCACAGATACGTCGAGACAGTAAACGCGCTAGATATAGACATCTGTAATGTTTACAATATGAATTGTCGTTCGAGTAAATGAATAAATTAACACTGAGGTAATAAAGATACTGCTAACAGGTGTACGCACAGTGTATATAATGTTCAATACTTACTTTAAAAATGTAACAATATGGAGATCTATGCTGACGCTGAACCAACTTTACTTTTTAGCACACGACTTATAATTGCTCGCCACCACAGGTTAGAGATATGACTCATTTGTCACCATTATTAGGTGTCAATTCAAATCGTAATTAAAGTTGGACACTGATAATATAATATGCAATAACTTTACCCCCCTCTCCCCTCCCTCTAAAAGGGTGCAATAATTATTCAAATTCCTTTATGTATGTGAATATCATCTATGTTGGGAAGAAATTAAATTTCTTTGAATAATAATAATAACTGGGAACAGTGCCACAATTGTATCTGATTCCAATTTAGACAATTGAATGTCTGTGTTACGGTGACCGGACAACTGATAAACGTACGTTATATATTTATTTACGTTATATATGATACTTATATAGATATTTTTATTACGCCCAGACACAACAAACCAATGTGCTCATCACACATACGTCTGTCCCGGGTGGGAATCGAACCCGCGGCCGTGGGTTGTCCAGTCGGGGTCCCTAACCACTCGACCGCGAGGCCATGCGGGATACAAAAAACGTACGTCTTCGTACCGTTCATTCGTGCATTCGCGTCTCCCAGGTGGTCAAGGAGCGCAAGCTGTTCCCGTTCTTCGACATGGCGTACCAGGGCTTCGCGACCGGCAACGTGGACAACGACGCGTTCGCGGTGCGCCTGTTCGTGCAGGACGGCCACCAGGTCACGCTCGCGCAGAGCTTCGCCAAGAACATGGGTGAGGCTGGCTATATACGAGTACAATGTACATACTAGTCTTTCTCAAAATGGGCGATTGCAAAAGTTAAGGGGGGGGGGGGGGAGGAGATGAGTTCATTTGAAAGAGAAAAGAAGGGAGAGAGAGAGAGAGGTGGCATATAACATATTTAGTATGTTTGAAATAAGGTGATTTAGGGGGGGCGGGTGTAAAAATATTCCATTTTCAAAGTGGGCAGTGAACGAAATAAGTTTGAGAACCAATGCTGTCCTCCATGTACGCGCACTATTGACAAATTTTTGACAAATTGCAGGCCTGTACGGCGAGCGGGCGGGCGCGCTGACGTTCCTGTGCGGCGACGCGGAGTCCGCGGCCAAGGTGATGTCGCAGGTGAAGATCATGATCCGCACCATGTACTCCAACCCGCCGCTGTACGGCGCGCGCCTCGTGCAGGAGATCCTCAACTCGCCCGACCTGCGCAAGCAGTGGTCAGTACTATCGATTTTATATAACATCCTGGCTTTCGCCCGCAGTTCCCCTTGGAGGCAGAATTTCGTAAAATGTGTTTATTTCACCTCGACGTATCACTGCCTATATTATTATGCATATAAACCTTCCTTTTCAATCACTCTACCCATTGAAAAAACCGCATCAAAATCCCTTGCGTAGTTTTAAAGATCTAAGCTTACATAGAGACATAGGGACAGACAGCGAAAAGCGACTTTGTTTTATACTATGTAGTGATAGTGATAACACGAACAATATTCAATAACGTATTTGTAGTATTTTATTTCTGTAATTGTAATTTTATGAATGTTTTAGCATGATGTCGTTGCCCGTAATTTCCCTGGCATTTGGCAAGGATTTTACTTTTTATGTACTTATTTGAACGTAATATGTTGGCAACCAAATAAATAGATAAATAAATAAACGACATCATTATTGTTAACATCGTAACTATCGACAACAAAAATATTCAACAACGCTATTCAAAACAATTGTAAAATTATGTGCGTGAAAGATAAAATGTTGTCATTGCAAAAGGATGTAGAGTTAATTCGGGGAACGATGTTATCGGTTACGTCGGGTGACGGAACGGTTGTGGCTGCAGGTTGGCGGACGTGAAGCTGATGGCGGACCGCATCATCAGCATGCGGACGCAGCTGCGCGCCGGCATCGAGCGCGCCGGCAACCCGCGCGCCTGGCAACACATCACCGACCAGATCGGCATGTTCTGCTTCACCGGCCTGCAGCCGCCGCAGGTAAACCCACCTCCCTCCCGCCCGCCTCGCCTCCCCGGCCGCGCCCACCTCACATTACGAACTAAAAAACATTGATTACATCGGTCGACTACCTTCGCCTTATCCCACCTCGCCCTCGTGCTACCGACCAAAAAGTTTCAATTACCATAGTCGACCATCTTCTCCTACATACACCTTGTGCCTACTTCGCACATCGTTCACTTGTGAACAAAAAAGCAACAGTTACGTTTGTCGGCTACGTAGTCTCGGCCCTCGGCGACAATGCAATTCCCGATGCCTTCGGTAAAGGGAACGTTCTGTTAATGCAGCGTCGTCTCGGTTGCAGGTGGAGCGGCTGACGAAGGAGTTCCACATCTACCTGACGAAGGACGGCCGCATCTCGGTGGCGGGCATCTCGTCCAAGAACGTGGACTACATCGCGCACGCCATCCACAAGGTGACGGCCTAGACATATCGAATATCGTAATAGTAAGAAGCGACTCCGAGGTACCAGATCGAAGACAGTATTTATTACAGAGTCCTGGCAATTATTCTCTGAACTCGTCAGTCACACTCCGCTTGTAGTTCGGTGTGCAGTTTTGCAGTTATTATTATTATTTCGTATATAATTTTTATGAGAGTATCCGTGTAATGGTTATCTAGTGTTAAATATAAATATATTTTTTAATATGAATTTCATTTGCACTCCTCCGGTGTAACCCCGATAAATTATGTGGTGACGGAATAAAAATACTCAGGCGTGTATGATTAAACTGTTTATTGTTAAAATAAGTAGATAAAATAAAACTTGATGCCAAAACACAGAAATTGTAATTTAACACGTTGCTGTGATTCTAGGACGAAACTAATTCTACGCGGTATATATACAGCTCGCAAACAAATGAACGATCATTTAACTTTAGGTCCTTTAAAAAGTCGGATGCAGGTCAATCGTTAGATTTGCATAAAAAATAAAAAATAAATTTCAATATTTTTTTTTATACAAAAGTATAATCTCCTTTTAGGATGCTACACGTATTGGGAACACATATTCTTGACCACAATCTGATGGCATCGCGGCGACGATCCTAACAATGTCCACCTGCATCGATATCCAAAATATGAAAACCTATATAACATTTCACTAAGCTAAATAGAATCTATCTCGACCGTGCACACATACTTACATACACGTACACACTGTACACATCCAAAAAGAATGCGCGCTCCATACAAATCTATCATCATTATTATTATTATTATTATTATGGTACAAATTTATTATTACTAAAATTCTATTAGCCGACACATTGTCAATGATATTCTCAATAAAAACAGTTTCATAACATTATTATGTACAAATTTGTCATATAACAAACTACTACTAGTCATGGCACTAGTTCTTTAGAATGCAAAATCATCGCTCCAGCAACGAGAAATATGTACCCCCGACCGTCCGGGGTGCCTCGCGGACCTAGCGTCGGAGGGCCCCTCGGAGGTCGTGAAACGGACAACAGACGCGGTCGCAACATTGCACGGAAACAGAGAATAAATTCGAAATCACTAAACAGTCATGTTCCAATCGATTCGATTACCTTACAATTAACATCCAATTGCACTAATATTTTTTATACTCCCGCTATACGAGTACCACGACGTCACGTCTCTGAGATATGCAAACACTGTCACGCGTGTAATATATAAACGGCGGTGAACGGTTCGGAAGCAAATCGAACGTTAGTGTGGCCGCGGCTTTCTTATAATTACGAATTAAATTTAGTTTTGTCACAAATCCCACCGAGATCCGCCCGTACAAACAAAACAACGCGCCACACGGGTAGGTAAAATCGGAGAGTAAACATTTTTTACCAGAATTTATTTTATAAATGTTATATAATATTATTATTTTATAAATACTCAGGTTGTATTGTTAGAGAATGTCGACATTTTCATTGTCGACCGACTCCTCTCTAAAATATCTATTTAATGTACACATTTTATAATTTATAATTCTTATTATTCTTTCGAACATTGGACATACAAATATCACAATATAATTTGCTTCACATTAAAACACCTTACATCTCTCTGTATATTCTCTAATCGAGTACAATTCATATAGTCGGATGCGGCCAAGGATACTACATTGTGTTGTCTCGTTTGATTTCTACGTTATTTAAAACAGCACATGGTGAGAATTCATATCGGATCGCTTGTTTAGGAGAGAGTCCATAGAATACTTATTGCGTGTAGTTCTAAAGAACCCCGTTGACATTTTGTCTCTTACACGATTACTTAATATTAGTGTATTGCTCGCTGAAATTTCCTTCCATATAATTTTAAGTACTATCACCTCTGCCTTAAAATGAAAAGCGGTAACGTAAAATACAACCGGAACAATCGTTTTAACATACGAATAAAGTTTAATTTCAACAGAAATTATTCTATTAATAATAATCATTATATGCGTAACCATTCTCGCAGGGAACAAATTGCACAGTTGAATATATAAAAATATATGTATGTATAAATATAATAGGATAACAAACGGTACGTAATGAATACATAGATTGTAGAACAACGCGAACAGTCTATTTACAATAGAAGACTCATTTGAGGTATTAAGTGATATTTATTTAAAAGTACGTACAGACAAACGGAAGCTTAAGGCCACTCGCGCCGCGGGCCGGCCACGAGGGACCGATCCGTTTACCTAATTAATATATACCTTAACAACGGTCACCGATCGAGTAGACGAGTCGGTTCACTAATCCTACAATTGCGGTCTCCAAGTACCGACCCGTCTCCTGCGCGAAGCCGTCACGAGCAGCAACAATACGTAGTTATTGCACGTGGATTCAGTCAGCCATCTTAATATAAACGACACAACCTTCATAATTTCTACAAGCGCTTTTGATATACATTTTTGGCCCATTTAACACCCAATCTACCTAAAACAATGGCAATAGAGTGAAAACGATTGAAATTATTATTGCTCACTCGCACCGAACACCCGGACGCCCGTATCACATCCGACTATTTTATAAGGCACTGGACCTTCGTTTTGTGAACCGCACGATAAAAATCAACACACCTTTTGTTATTTCGGTTCCAGATAAATTCTATTCGAAATGGTAGTAATTGACAAGGGCCCGCTTCGCGTTTGATTTTGAGGTTATAGCACGTTGCAACAGCTTTGAAATCGGTCACCGTAAATCTTAATGCATAATACGAAGCCGGTATTTAGGTGAATAGATTTGCTCATTTTGATGAACGTTAAAATTTCTCCTTGGCTACAGTATTTTTAAAGCGGATCGCGATAGACCACTAGACAATCTCTAGCAAATTTGCATCCATACATTCAGTAAAGTATGATACCTATATGATCGACAAACAAGATAAATAATTTTTCAAAACATCAAACCATTTTATGTTTCATTTGAAAATTGCAAATTTCTTCACAGACGTGTGATAATAGACTTCGAAAATTTCAAATATTCAAAATATACCTCCATGAAAATCCTCGGGGGTTAATATAATTTCTTCATATTAATTTGTAACCAATATTTACGGTTTTTATAATGAAGTTTCGATACGATCAAGTGGGCGGGCTTATTAGGCACCTTGGCGGTTGCAATGCTTCATTTGAAGCTGCAAAATATTTACCTTCGGCTGCAAAGATTAGATGAATGTCAACAATTCATGAAGATATTCCATGCTATATACGATCGATGCATCAAAGGCTTGCAAACGGTCGACTGTGAGTATTATCGGTCAATTCTTGTAACCATCGGCCGCGATTGGAGCGCCCGCGGTCGACTCCGACCAAAACTTAACGGACGATAGGGCAACATTTCTATGTATACAATAAAATCCTACAGTAATCCGGTCATTTTATCTATTTAACTGAAATGAGCATTTCTTCGATATCGCGGACGCACGGTACACTAATGACTGAGATACTTATATTTTTAGTGAAGCTAATTATTGGCTACTGTTATTATACTAAGTAATAATAACAATATTAATATGTAAAATTATTATAACAACAGAAAATATATGTTAACATAATTTATATATTAAATAACAAGAAGTTAACTATAATTTGTGCGTCGTGCTTAACTTATAATCTAAATATTGAGGGTTAGCACCCGGGACGACGTATGTATGTACAACATAGTAGGTACATCTTTTATATGTTCATGTATTTACAGGGATCTAACGTCCCATGATCGAGAGGCGAGTGATTTTTGTAAATCCGTTCACTGCCATCTTTCGCGACCTAAACACGGTGTTGCCATCGACAACCAGTTTTAAAGTGTTCTGTTTATCAATACAACATACTGAGCGAATCATAATCATGATGACCGGCTCATGTTCAAGCAGAGACATCGCTTTATATGAAACCTTTAAAATCATTACTTGTTAACATAAGAATATGCAGAGAAAAGTACTGTGAAGCGATTGCGAGATTGGAGAGGAAATTGAAGATTTTTCTTCAAGTCATTATGTTTAAGTAAAATACATATATCTAAAAACTCAATCGTGAGTATCGTTTAACAGGGTTGATTTCAACCGTTTTATTATGTTATTCTTGGATAAGGATTATTCAGCATCAAAATGAGAGGCAAGTCCACAGTACAGCACACAGGCTAACAGATACGTCTGGGAGAACGCAGTGGAAACCTCTTAAGATGTGCAGGTTATCTCACGATGTTTTCTTTCACCGTTATAGCGATATTTAATCTTTAACGCACAGTCTTCTTTGTAGACTTAGCGGGCAAGTTTCGAACCAGAAAGCCCACAGTGGAGGGCAACGACCCCGTGTCCGTGATCCAAATCACTAGGCTACCACTGAAATTATATAGAAAGTTTGATGCACTTTCACGCAACCTTCGATTCGACATAGATCCCTTTGATATCAGTGCTATTCAAATGACCTTCAACAAAGTAAAGCAAAAAGGGCGGAAATGAGCTTTTAGGGTTTCAAAACTGTTCTAATGAGGACTTTGTTATGATGTCATGAAACGAATGCCATTTTGAATTCAAACGTTTACAGTAAAATCCGGTCACACCCACATAATGTTAAACTGACTGACGTCAAAGTAAATTGGTCAATAGTCATATTTTACTGGTGACCAATTATGATCATTTTCTCAGCTCTGTAAAACTCTTGAGACAGCATGCGAGCAATGGTAACAAAGAAAATATATTTCTACTATTTTGATACAATCCTTTGCATGTTAAGGCGAATACCAGATTTGAATTCATGGTTAATATATACACGACAAGTGTCACAAATACCGCCTTAAGTGGAAAGAGATAGATGCATTGCTGACGGGTGTGTAAAAAGCACACATTGACAATAATACAAGACGAATATCAACTTAGCTCTTAGAGATTGTCGACTAATTAAATTTCAGTTGAACATTAAGTTTGCCTATTCCTCATCTCACACTATGATATAAACTTTACTACATTTTCAAGTGTACAAATATTTTGTCGAATCAAAAATCTTCAAATTACTCAAAATAGACACTACTGTTTGTTAATGGAAGTACTTATTACATTTAAGAAATTACATGTACCCATTGTACATATGAGACATTATCAAAAAGAGAAAATCTCAAGGCACATCGCGCTAACAACAGATTTTAACAATTGGAAAACAACAACAACAGCATGTAGTGCAGTTTTCTCAAATATCTTGAATAGAATGCTGTATAGATACTGAAAAACAAACGGTAACTTTGCACAATGTTTGTATGAATAACTTTGGAGACATGTTCATTGAAGCATAGGGATGATATATTCAAAGAATGTGCTTTCATTCATTGGGCGGTGAAACAGTACGTCCTGTGTTGTCTCAACTCACGACGTAAGTGCACGAAACTGTGAAGAATTGAGTGTCAACAGCTGCTTCGAGCTCTCATCGGTCATATATTGACTGTTTAATATTAATTATACATAATTATTTTATAACAGGTAAGAAAATGTGGACCAATTATTGTACCATTACTGAGCATGCATCTCTAGCACGTGCCCTTATTGTTAATTAATACATACAAGAAATGTTACATTACAATACTAGAAAGCTTGAGCATTCGTTTATATATTATCTATTTAACTAGCTATTATATTATGCAGAGGGTCATCCGTTACAATTTCAATGGTCGAATTGTTCATTCGGCACACGGTCCAATAGCGGTATGCGAGAACAGAATATAAACGTAAAACATATGTCTATGGTTATTTAAAACTTTCTCCCTTAAAAATATGAAGTTCAATTTTAATATTTAATACAATGTACATCGACAAAAACATCTTATATAAAATATATGTATTGTTGAATTTCAAGGCAAGTTTATACATAATAATATTCAAATTCATTCGACGTCTACCTTCGTATGCATGTACCGGAGAGTTATATACAAGGGGATAAATAAACATGTCCAACATACTTTGAATATAAACATATAACTATTTGCTAACAACTATTCAACTTTGTTACATATTTGAAAGGAAAAATTTGAAATTTCTCGAAATACACGTTATATAGGAGCTCTTAAACAATTATTTTCAATTTCAAAAGAGATATGTCGACAGACAGTTAATTAGTTTTAGCCTCTATTACTTAGTTCAATGTTACAAAAACGAACTTTCGACTGAACATTCACCGACGTAACATCTAGTAGTGACACTGCGCCCCACAACACCGAAACGCCGCGTCGCCCCCGTAATGTCACGTCTTTGCACTTCACATTATATGTCCGAACTTATCATAATGCATTATAAAGAAACATTTTACCATGTTCGATTTAATCTAATTTATTGCTCGTTACTTGTTCAAGGGCAAACTTTCACTTACAGCCTGCGAGTCGGTGGAGTTGGCGGAGTCCTCGCCCAGCAGCCGACTGAGCGGGTCGTCCAGCACCGCGCCCCTCTGCACCTCCCGCTTGCTCTCGCCGGCGAACACATCGTCACCGACCAACATGCCCTCATCTAAATACGAAAACGAATCCAAATTTATATCCGAACTCGTGATCGCCGTACTATATATGTCTATCCTTTTCTGTTGCGACGTCGGCTCGGCAACTTTCTCGGTCAGTTTCTCTTTCGCCTTGAACAAGGCCTCCGACTCGGATTTATCGATTTTATCGATCTTCCTCGTTATGTCTAAGCTTTTTGATTTTACAGCGAACGACGAGTCGTTGCTGGACGATCCGTCGTCCTGCAGTTGACTCAGTAAAGTTCGCGTGGCGAGCGAAAAGCCCCTCGTGGAACTAAATAATTCCTCATTACGTCCTAAAAAAATTCGGCATTAATTTATCTGAAATTCTCAACAGAGCAATCGAAAACTCGTTTAAATGCACAACTTACCGCTCGCCGCCGACCGTGGTATGCTCTCTTGCGACGAGTGTCGCTGCTGGCAGCTGTTATCTACCATAAATTCATTTTCACTGTCGCTAGACATGCCCAGGTCTAAATGTAACGAATTTAACTTATCTCCATCGTCTTTCCCTTTCTTTGACACCGTATCCAATTCCATTTCCCAGTCTGTGACGCGCGAATCTTTCGCGCCCTCCACGCTTTTGTCGATATTGGATTTGACGTCGTCTTTATCCATAATTCTTAAACTGGTCTCTTCGATTGGTACAATATCTCCTAAACTCTCGTTAGTTGAATCTAAACTGTTAGTGTTGCACGTTTCTTCCGTGAGCTGACTATCAAACAATACCGGTGTGTCTTGTGTGATCTCTTGATGCCTCATTTGTTTCTCCGGTTCCGGGATGCGGGAAATATTCGTATTCCGACTTTCCAATATTTCGGACATGGTAGTTGTGCGTCCAGTTTGTTCGTTGTTTAATTCCAAGACGATCACATTCCCCGCACATTTACTCGTCTCTGCTCGCTCCGGCTTCGACGCTTGCAGAAGTTGATTCACATTTTTACCCATAATTATTTTCGTGTCGTTACCGTTTTTTGTGAACGTTAACGTTTTACCTATCGTTGTCCCTTTTTGTACAACTATTAAGCTGCCTTTTGCACTACCGGGTCGAACTATTGGATTCGCTATTTTGGGTGTTATAACAGGTGCGAGCCCCTTCACGGGGACGATGTCCGCTAAATTGGCTGTTTTAATTGGTTCCACGCTAACGATTTTTGCATTCGAAGGTATTGTATTAACCGAAGCCGGCCTCGACACCACCGTGACGCCGGTAGACTTCACCATGTGGCTCGTGGCGTGTGAACTCACAGGCACCAGTTTCATAGCCGTCGGAACACCTTTGAAATGTAACAGAGGCATTTGACTCTCGTTCCCTGACTTCGTTCTATTTTTTGCAGGTAGAACGACCATTTTTTGTCCAGATTTTGGATTCAACACGAATGTTTTTGCGGAAACTTTTAAATCTGTAGCCGGTATTCCTTTAGGAGTGAGAGCTTCGGACGTTTTCGATAATATACTATTTGTATTTACAGGGGGCATTACTTCTTTGTTAGGTGTGCTCGCGGCAGAAGACGTAACTATGATTTTCGAATTGGACATTATTCTATTATCACCGGATGGTTTCGATACAACAATCATTTTCTCTGATAGAAGAGGTGCATTCGATGTACGCGTTTTAGGTATGGACCCAATAACTTTTGTGGCGCCTACTTTACTAGCAGTATTTACAGCTTTCTGAGTGGAACTCGGAGTAACAACCACTTGTCTACTGGATATAAGTTTAACACCATCAGGTTTTTGTAAAATTTTGAATTCCGGCATTTGTACTTTCTTTTCTGCGGCATGTGACATGTCACTCCTCTTCTTTATTATAAGATGACACGGTTTGGACGCACTTTGTTTTTTGCCGGGTGTACTTTGCGCCTGTAGCGAGATACGGTCATCTAGGTGTGTGTTGTCTGACACTCGTAGCTCGTGAGGAACTGTAGCTGGTTGTGTCAAAAGTTGCATTGTTGGTGAGTCGGTGACCATACCGGGCGACGACATAACTTTAGGTTTTATATCGTCCATAAATTCAGACTTTGTTTTGCCACCAATTATCGATTGAGCATATGACGCTTGGAAAGAGTTTGGCGTTCCGGTTGCGTAGTCTAAATGCATCGATGCCAGGTTATACTGTTTATTGGGGGAGATTGACAATTCCTGTGACTTCTTATGAGGCTTTGACATGAGTTGTGTTGAATTTTTTGACGTTTGTCTGTGTGGCCTATGTTTATATTGTGCTGCGCGCAAAGGATGCGATTGACTTGTTTTGCTCGTTGACACTTTACTAACTTGATTATAAGAATGCTTAGATTGACTCGATGATTTACCTGTATACCAAAGAAATTATTAGCTGAATTATTTGTTATCATTTAGAAAATACTGTGTTTAAAATTCATGTATCTTTTATTTTTAATCTATGGACTCTTGTAAAGAATATTCCCTGTATGTATGTAGATTTGTATCGATACTTACTAGTGGCAGTTTGAGAAAACTTTGAATATATCTGTGATAAATTTAAATGTTTTTGATTTGTATTGACGGGGATGTTTCTCATATTTTTAACTGGTGTCGCTAGGTCGTCTGGTATTGCTGGTCCTTCAGGTATTTTTCTTTTCCGACAAATTAATTCTGTTTCCCAAATCTAAGTGCAGAAACGATTTATTACACAAATTAAATTGAGACACATTAATTTTATTAATAAGTACAATCTTTGTACTAAAATAATTAATCTGTGCATGCAATACCATAATTAATCATTTCTGTTGATAAAAAATTATAAATGCCTAACAATACTCACTTTACTTGTCTGATCTTCCCTGGCAATAGGGGGAAATAGTAGTTGATCCATTGGCTCATTCATCTGAGTAGTTTCAGCCATCAGAGCTTCAGTGTCAGATAATTCTTCTTCATTTGACAGTGGAGCCGCTAGTTCGTCTGCTTCCAATTTCTTTTCTATTTCTTCGTTTACTTTCTCAGCTGTGTCCCCAACCTTATCCGCGATCTCAGCGTACACTGTTTGTGCTACCCCTCGTGGCATCAGTGGCACTAGCCGTCGACCTTCACATACCCATCCCAGCCCTGTGTTCGGACCTGTCAACCTGAAAGAGTTAACTATTTCTTTGATCTCAAATTTTTTTAATTATACTCATTTGATATGAAAGTGTACTTATCTAAATTTAGAATTGCCCAATTATAATTTTTTATATGCAACAAAGAAATTTTTATTCGGTGCCAAATTAAGTTTATCTTATTATCCAAAATGTAAAATATATTTAAATATATAAATTGCATATTTTTACAATATCTTCAATAGTTCAATCGGCCTTATATTTTCAATTGGATTAATAAGAATTTCATAAGCTGGATACAAAATTTACATACCTTAAGATGAATGATAAAAGAAAAAATCTTAGTCAAATCAATAGTATAAAAACTAAATCATCTAGAAAAAGCTATACTTTTTCTAAACATAAAAGTTGCATTTTGTGAAATTTTTGTAAGCAGATATATGACTTATTAAATAGTATATACACATATGTCAAATATATAGCATAGGTTATGTGTCAAAATGTTATGGAAAAATATAAAACTCACTTAACTTGAATAATGATGAATGAATTATAAATAATGCTAATCAAATCACACAAGTTGTTTATCAATTGTCAAACTGTAACCAATATCTACATGGCCTATATGACTACATATGTATGTGACATTTCAATTTCTCAAATTTTATATTTCACTTCCAATCTTATAAGAATGAACACAATAAACGCAAAAAAATGCATAGAAGCATATTAACATCACACTTCACAAGCTCAGGCACAGCCATCTTTGACATTGTTGGAACACTGATTTAAAAATAAATCATGAGCATCAATCAGAAAATATAATTGAAATAAAGCTTACTGTTCAGCAATGGTGGTCAACAGCTCGTCGTTGGAGACGCGGCGCGCTTCGGCGTTGTGGCGGTCGCTGCTAATGTGTAAAACGGCGCGCAGTTCCTCGAGCAACTTTTTTCTGTTGTCTTCCAACGCTCCTTGTGCTCTGAACACATTGATCATATTCGAGTAGGCATCCAATTCTATAAGCAAAGCAGTATACCACGATATAGAATATCTATTTTAAGCACTTTTCACATTTAAGATCATCAAACGAAACGGACAC
Organism: Agara michaeli; assembly: GCA_018245675.1. Lineage (NCBI taxonomy): Eukaryota > Metazoa > Arthropoda > Insecta > Lepidoptera > Hesperiidae > Agara > Agara michaeli. The sequence goes on along the minus strand of DWDX01001847.1, from coordinate 2,637 downwards.
AACGCGAGAAAACCATAGGAGGGAAAACGAATGCCATTTATAAAACTAAATATATACCGAGTCTTCTGAGCGTCCGTCGACATTCGTCGCGGCTCAGATTTAGAAGCGTAGGCCACATTTTCACCAGCTTAAGGATATTTGTATAAGTCCACTGTTTGATTAAATTATTTTAACCATATTTTAATAAATACTCTACTGGCAAATATCCATACTGTTTACTTCAAACGACAATTCGTTCATTTTGACATTTCAAGTAGGTAGAGATGCGAAATAATAACGGATGGCTTGAGTAATGTCTATGGATTTAGGAATACCAGAACTCACTGCTATGTTTTACCCAAGTAAACGAAAACGAAATACATGACTTACCGAATTAATTTAAAGCTAAAGAAAATAATTCATATATAGTTGATAAACGTAAAACTAATCATAAATAACTTTGGGAGATTTTGAGGGAGGAAAACTACTACCGCTATAGTTAGTTCTACCGCTAAGCAGTTGTTATTTTAAAACTCTGTGTTCGGCTTGAGGACTGTGAATGCTGCTCCACGTATGTACTAAAGGTTACCATCTTAGTTCTCAAGAGAAACAACTGGACGCATCTGTAACTAATATGAATAATATTAACTGCACTTATACTGGACTAATACTACTAAAAGTCCTATTTCTGCAGTCGTTATTGACAAATACTTAGCAACTGATTCTTATTAACATCTAGTACTGAATACACAGAAATGGTTCTTTTCTTTTTGTTCTATTAGAGGTGGTCACTAGTGATTGCTGCTTGCCGTTTTTGCCGTTTTTGCCGTTGCACATAAAGAATAGATAAACTTAGTTCAAAACAATTTCCAGACCACCCAAGGATCCTTTACAACTCTCGCCCATCGAATGGTAGTTGCACCAAAGATTATGGTAGAGAAAGAGTGTGTGGAAGTACTAAAGTAAGCCACCCATTAGTAACAATTGATAAGCACCTTTTTGCTTAAGGTCTTATTTTTTTTAATTTCATGTCACATTAACTATTATTTTGACATAGATTTCATTGAAAATAATTTTTATATGATTAAAACCATGCGAGAGGTTTATATCAAGCTGTAGTACTATATAATACTTGGAACTTTACAATGATAATTAAAAACACATTGAAGATATTATATTGCTTTATCTGTTTATATCGTCAGTTTTGGTGTATGATTAATGTCACATTTATATTCATTTTTTAGTTAAAGTTACATCATAGGTTTATAGATAATAGGAAACTTTTACTGAAAATATACATATCTGTTTTTTTATTAATATTTTCTACATTTTAAGTTATTATTACATTACCATTTATTATAAACTTACAATACAAGCGGTAAAATTTATGAAGTTGCCACACTGGGACTCTTAAACCATAAACTAGCAAGCTAATCAAATGTCGTTTGTTTGTGAAACTAGTTTTGGAAACAAAATAAATGACATATAAGTAAGACTAGTTGTAAGATAGTTAGAAATTATGGACGTTTTATGAGAGTTAAAAGAAATTATTAGAATGTATTCTTATACATTTTAAATATGTACCCAGAAAATTACAAATATCGAGCTTTGTAAACACGGCGAAAAAATTGACACTTTTGATCATATATTGCCAAAGTAGCATGAAATATTAAATAATTATTTATCAATATATATTCAAGAGTATTAATTGATAAATTATTTGGATTTAGCAATGAAATCAAATATAACAGAATTGGACAGATCTATTAAAAATTGTAGAGATGTAAAATACTCACGTTCAGAAATGAATTAAGCAATATTATTAATTTATATACTTTTTTTGTAGAAATTATTTGATTTTTTTAATAATTCCAAGTAAAGCAAATCCTTTAAAACACTTGTATTTTGATTTAATTTTTTTCTAAAATCCATAATGCTAATATTTGTTTTGTACATGGTTGTACAATTTAGATTGCCATCTCCAAAAAAAGCGACAGCTATCAAAAAATATTTTTCTTTGCAGTCTGTGACAAAGCCTAATTGACGTTTAGCACATAACGCATTTTAGTTTTGAATTTACGAAAACTAAAGTTTTACTGAAATATATTATTTTCGTCTAGACGTAACAAATTAGCATACTGAAAAATGACAGACGTCGAAGAGATAATTGAATACATTAAATCCTTGAAGAAAGGTTTTGACAAAGACTTGTTTCAGAGTAAAGTCGATGAATTAGCGTTTGCTGTTGATAATGCGGGCTTGGATTACGAAAATTTTCATACTTTATTCAAAATATGGTTAAATTTAAGCATACGTAGGTGTTTCTAAGCTTTGTATTCTTGTTAGTTGAATCTGTAGTGTTTTAGTTAGCATTATTTATTTATTACAGCTCTAACAAAGTGGATTAGTCTAGGTGTTTGTTTGGTGCCGAGAGAGATGATAAATGAACGGACTGTCAATTATTCATTGCGCTGGTCCATGGCTAGTTTAGAAAACCAAGCAAACTTCCCAAGGATAGGCTTCGTTCTGGATTGGCTCACTGGTATGTTAATATGAAACCTTATGATTATAGTTGTGTTCCTTATTTGTTACTAGTTGTTAACCCCGGCTTCGCCCGCGTGTTCAAAATAGTAATGATAATAATATGAAAATAAAAAA
>DWDX01001846.1:0-16990 GCA_018245675.1 Agara michaeli | reverse complement strand
CTCAAAGGTGACTGACTGACTGACTGACTGACATAGTAATCTATCAACGTACAGCCCAAACCGCTGGACGGATCGGGCTGAAATTTGGCATACGGGTAGATGTTATGACGTAGGCATCAGCTAAAGAAGGATTTTGATCAATTCTATCCCCAAGAAGATAAAATAGGGGATGAAAGTTCTTAAAGCGAGCGAAGCCGCGGGCAAAAGCTCGTCAAATATATAATAATATAATGAAAAATAATAAAACGATTTGAAATCGATTGTTTAACATTGGACTCATCGAAGTATAATCTCTTGCAGGGAATTGAGCGCACTGCGCGCTCCAATAGCTGAAATTGAACGACACTTTGATGAGGGCAAAGGGATCGACACATTGGACTTGCAATCTGTTCAGAATGCCACTGACGTGTTCAACGAGGTGAGTCACGATACGACACCATGCACTGATGACAATAGTAAACAGCAGATCCATCTCACTCACCGTTTCTCAACCATACAAAAAGCAGTAGTTTTAAATATACTCGTAGAATAGGCGGAAAATTCGTCTCCATACACACGCAACTCTTCGACGTTTCCTCAATATTCGTTTGGCCAAAAGCACGCCAATGTTGAGCTCAATAAACAAAATTTGATTTTAAAAATTAATTAATTAATTAATAAGACTAATAAACGTATCTTACGGAAAGCAGCGATACTTGACGCTTGTAGAATAGTCTGGTAATTGTTAAATACAACATAAAATATCTCTGTCACGCTCGGCCATGGATCGCGTGATATATGTAGGTCCACTTAGGAGAGGAAATAAATTACAGACTATAAATAATCAGATTCCAAATTAGGCAATTGAATGCCCGCGTCATGGTAACCGGACAACTGATAAACATATATATATATATACGTACAATATAATAGATATTTATATTACACCCGGACGCAGAACCAAACAAACGTGCTGCACACACAAATGTCTGTCCCGGGTGGGAATCGAACCCACGACCTCCCGTTTGGCAGTCGAGGGCGAGCAGTTCAGGTAATCTATTACCGATCCAATGTAGCGATACGTTTAGCAAGGATTTATTCATCACTACATAGTATGTCTGTCCCTATGTATGCTTAGATCTTTAAGATTACGCAACGGATTTTGATGCGGTTTTTTTTAAATAGATACGAGTGATTCGAGGGGAACGTTTATATGTATACTAACGTATGTATAATAATATATGCACGGGACGAATCGCGGCCAAAAGCCAGTTGACGATATAGGTCAAGTACGCGGGCCGACGAGACTGTTCAAATGAAGACGGACACATCAGAGGGGTCCACAATTAAGGAACAATCGAACGTTCATGAACAGTTAAAAACAATTCGACCGCTTCAGCTCTGTCACATTCGACACGCCGGTTTTGTTCCAGAGGGATATTAAACGGAATCATTGTGTCATCTCTGTAACGAAAGACAAAGTCAGGGACGTTCACTTGCACAAATATTGGGTACACGTGAAGGTGTTACAGGATTATTCAGTTCAAACCATAATGTTACCTTTTACGGCGAACAAAATTAAGAAAGAAATTGAACTATAGGTACAAATTGTTATTGCTAAACTATTTACACGAGAATTTACACGCATGTGAGATTTAAGATAAACACAAAACCGTGACTCCGTGTCATTGCACATATCCCATGCTTGTTGGAATACTGACTTGACTCGGAAAAGGGACCATTTTTGGGGAAATCGCAAAAGATCTTGCAAAATGGGGCCTTATAGTACTTGCTGCTCTATAATCTTCTCTATCTTTCAATGAGAGTCCCATTAGAAACGGTGCAGCCGTTCCCGCGATTAGCCCAAATAAACACAAAGACAGATAGACATATATATATTTTTTAAAGGTTTTGTTTGTGTTTTAGTTTCGCGTAAATTAACTAATAAACACTTGAGAAAACACAGTTACTTCCAAATCACAGACGGACACCTCAAATCCATACTAATATTATAAAACTGCAGAGTTTGTTTGTTTGTTTGTTTGAACGCGCCAATCTCAGGAAGTACGGGTTCAAATTGAAAAAATATTTTTGTGTTGAATAGTCCATTTATTAAGGAAGGCTATAGGCTATATAACATCACGCTACGACTACTAGGAGTGGAGCAGCAATGAAAAATGTTGCCAAAACGAGAAAATATTTCTTTTTTGAGAGCTTTCCTTCAATAAATAAATTATTTTGTTACACTTTTTTTATTTTCATATTATTATCATTACTATTTTGAACACGCGGGCGAAGCCGGGATTAACAACTAGTGCTTTATAAATTGATTTTCAATTTCTGTTTTTGCTTGCATATGTATTTGTATGCATAAGTCAATATTGGGTTACAGCGATAACTCAACCATCAAATACAGCTTAACGTAAAAACGTAACGCTATGGCAGTTTTTTTCATAATTTACGAACTATCCTCCGCGCTTATTGCAAACGTAATTTCATGTGCATTTATTTAGAAGACTGACCATATTTACATCGTTCAACATTCGTTGCGGTTCAGTAAAGGCTATCAAGAAAAGGGCAAGATGAAAAGCTAGCGGGCGATTTTTACGGGAACGGCCGCTACGAGCCATTGTTACCCCAACCCTTATAAGAAGAAAGCACCCTTATTCTCTGAAAGCACGCGATACAAGAAAGAAAAAAACTTAAGTAGGTGAAATGAAACTATGTATATTGAAACGAATGAAAAAATAAAAGGATATTAGATAAAATAACAACAGCATTATTTCAATAAAAGGAATTTTAATTTTGCCCTTTTACTGCAATAAAGGTAGCTTTCTTTGTTACCCTTTACGTTATCTGTGACGACGGAAACCTTTATTTTTTTTAAACGTCAGGAAATGCGTTTACGCACACCCCGGGTGGGTCATTCCCGGGGTAGTGTGGGACTCCTAGAAGTGAAAACGGCTAGACTACCCACTAAAACCTGACGCGGATTTCTCCGAGTGCCGTAGTGGCCGGGTCACGGGAACACAAGAAAAAAAAAACCCTAAATTAATATTTGATACAATCATCCATTCACACCTCTAACTAGCAGATATGCTTTGACGAATGCGTATACATGGACCAATATTAAGGGTGGGAAAAAAAAATGGTAACCAATGTGCAGTTGGATAAGACTATTTTGTGGTCTACTATTGCTAGAAGCCTTTAACGTGTACCACGCTGTTCCAGTAGCAAAACAAGTAGCCACACGTATTATGTGTGTAGCGTAGATAAATAAACAAATATCATAATACAATCAACCAACAAAATAGCACATTATTTCTTGTACTTCTGTCACGTAGAAGATAACTGAGTGTTTTGGAAAATTGCACGAAGCAAATGGATTTATTTATCTTTTTCGAAACATTGCATTGTTTATGTACTCTACTTAAATAGTTCAGTCACGTAGACTGAACGGACTGATTGAACGGTGGCAGGATCACGAAACATATTTATAAGGCGAATGTGAATGGTAGAGTCGGAAAAGGTAGAATTAAACTTCAATCGTATTTCAATATCGAAACATTTAGTATCTGCCTACCCCTATAAAAAGTTGCCGTAATTGTACGCGTCTATTTTTAATTTCATCTATTACTGCGATAATCAATCGGTCAATTCCAGCTAGGATGTTTATTTTTACATAATATGTACGGTAGAGTCATAAACCGCAGAGCGCAAGGTCTGGAAAAATACCTGAGCGTATTTATAAGCAAAATATATTCGCTGTTAATTATGTTGAAATTCGTATCAGACATAAAATTCCGTACATTTGCGTATGTACACCGATTCTGCTCTGTTTCTTAGTTTAGTTTAGTGTAGTGATTAAACCGTGTTTTGTAACGAAATACACTGTTATATTTATTGTCTTATCCCTCTGACTTAAAATAGACATTTGTATTGTAAAGTTATTTCCAAATGCTGCACAAGCTTACCCTAACCGTGCACCATAATAATAAAATCTTTACTCGCGGTTTTAAAAGAGAAATTAATTGCAGATACATTTGCTTAACAAAGATTAGCATATCAAGGCGTCATTATGATCGTTCATTATATTGATCATTAATCTATTTGTGTTGTAAAATCACTCCTAACAAATTTAACATGTTACATGACATGTAGTTCTACTTTTGAATATAACAATTGAACAATGTTATCATAATTCTACCTTGTCAACATGGCGTCACTAATAAACCCTGTATTTATGTTTCAGATTTAAATTATTCGCTTGCCAAGATAAGATAAACAATTAAAGCATACGCCCGTAGTACTACCCGACATAATGGACGGAAATGAGCAGAACGCCTCAACTCAGAACAAATTTATTGACCAAAGATCTATAGGTGATAATCTGAACAAAGTCAATGCACTCGAATTAGGAAACATTAAACAAATTGTAAGATCTGCCAATGAATTGAAAAATGATGATATTAAGTCAGTTAGCGAAGACAGAGTTAAGTTTGAAGGCTTAAGTGATAAGGACAGTATTTGCTCTGAACAATTGCCAGCAATTCCCGATGGAGGGTGGGGCTGGGTCGTAGTGTTCGCCGCATTCCTAACAGCCACATGCGCAGACGGCCTAGCGTATTCCTTCGGCATTTTACACCAGGAATTCATAAAGCATTTCGCTGAGTCGCAATCGAAGACATCTTTAATTGGAAGTCTTTTCTTATCGATTCCTTTACTGTCAGGTCCAATTATGAGCGTTTTGGTAGACAGATATGGATGCAGATCTATGACGATTATAGCCAGTCTCATATCAACTGGTGGATTTTTGCTGGCCGCTTTTAGCAATTCGGTAGACATTTTATGTTTAACGTTAGGTGTAATTAGTGGCTTATCTATGGGAATTTTGTACGTAACCTCAGTAGTGTCAGTAGCATTTTGGTTCGATAAAAGAAGAACGTTAGCCGTTTCTCTTGCTTCATGTGGAGTCGGATTTGGAACTTTTATTTATTCACCAATGACTGTATACTTCATTGAGGAATACGCCTGGAGGAGTGCACTGATTTTATTAGCTGGAACTATTTTAAATATAACTGTCTGTGGGGCTTTAATGAGAGATCCAGACTGGATAATTATTAAAGAGAGAAACGAAAAAAAGCTAGCGAAGACCAGATCGAGGATATCCTCCAGTGCTGGATCTGTTTCAACCAGATCTGTTGGAGGAGAGTCGATGTATTTGACTGCGGATGAATTAAATGACTTAGTAAAAAGCGGGAAAAGTCCTGAGTATATTCTAGCTACATTAACATCAACATTAGCTGAAGCTGAACAATTAGAGGTGACTACACAGATGAATGCAGAAATTACGCATAAACGAGTACATTCAGATATTGTGTTGCCCACTTTTATTCGACACAATGAACAGGTAATATGATTGTCTAATTTTTTTATTCTTTATCTATTATAATAAGTAATCCGCTCATTTGATTTCTTTCATTTTAACTACAGGTACCTGCCGAAGTGTTAGAAAAATTGATGTCAAATAAACGAATTTATAACCTATTGTTACAAAATTATCCATATGTTATGATGCGAAGAAAATCCGATGTTAATTTAAATGTGGATAGTCCACCGAATAATAATACTGAGCAAGCCCAGTTATCAGTGACGGTCAAGGCTAAAAGACCAAAGGTCGAAGCCGATAAATGTACTGAAATTAACGACACAGACAAAAAACTTGACAAGGTTAAAATATCTAAGAGCGGAGCGGATAAACCTACTCAATTAAAGGACGCAGAGAAAAAAGATGAAATTAAAAACCCTGCGGAAGTAGCTAATGTTACGAAAAAGACAAATAATCTACAAAACAACCAAGACAATACGCAAGTCTCGAACAAAAATCAAACCAAGAGTCTTGTTCAAAACGCCAACTGGTTTTCAAAACAGATAAACACTAATCACCATTACTTGCGAGATATTCCGCTATACAAAAATACCATAGTGCATCGTGGAGCTATGCTGAATATACCCAGATATAAATTAAGAGCTTTGTCTCTGCCAGACATTTATAGAAATTCCGAATGGTCTGTCTGGTCGGATTCTGACGATGAACGGGTACGTATGTCAAGAGAGTAGTATACGAGTTTATAGCAGTCATAGGTAGTCTCTTACGGACATCTGCTACCAACTCGTAGGATTGGATTGGATTGGAGGAATGGGAATATTAGTAGCATTAGTCCCGTTAGTATATTATAGTTGCAATCAGTATTAGGTAGTATCCATGCTATTAGAGGTTCTTGAGAACTAAGATGGTCGCCTCTCATATACTCGTAGTAGGAGCTCCCTGAGCGATCCCTGTACATAATTATAACAACAGCAGGAGACAATTCCATATACGGCTACCTGATTCCAAATTAAGCCACTTAATGCCTGTGTTATGGTAGCCGGACAGCTGATAAACATACATGTTATATACATACGATGGTAATGCAACGTAATGTAATATTCATAGGGATATTTTTATATGTTTGTGGGAAATCAAGCCATGATCTCTGGTTTTGCAGTCAGAGTCTCTAAGCACTCAACCACGGGGTCATGTTCTACTAGAACTCAGAATATTTTTTACTACATTTAAAGGCGATAAACAATATTTAACTATCACTACTTCGTCATTAACTTTATGGTTAGGTATTTATTCTATAGAAATTGTTTCATTTTCAGAAATGGTACGATCGTGTTATGGAAGTGTTGAAAGAAAATTTCGATTTTAGAGTGTTCACAGAGTTCCATTTTCTGATGTTCAACATCGCGTCACTTGTCATGTCGCTTTGGTCCATCATACCATTCTTCTTCCTCGCATCGTATATGTCACAGCATGAAACAGAAGGCAGTGCTGCAATGATTGGTGTTATCGGAATTGCTTGCGGTATTGGAATTGTTAGTATCTTCTTATCTCTATTTTTATTTTATTCAACTTTTTCGACCTTTCCCTATTCTACTACTGGACACGGATCTCCTTTTATAGTGAGAGAGTTTTAGGCCATACTCAACTACTTTCATCTCAGATAATTCTAAAGTGTGCAGATTTCTTCGCCACGTTTTCTTTCACCGCTTCAACGAGCGATATTTAGTAGTAACTTTGTTAATAGATAATTATATTTCATTACAGGTAACCCTTGGTTGGGCAGGCGACCAGCCCTGGTTCAACGTGACCAAGGCATACGCAGTCTGTTTAATTATCTGTGGCCTGTCCGTAGCGGTCATGCCGCTCATCATTACTAGCTACTGGTTCTTGATCGTCGTGTCCGCGCTCTTCGGCGTGTCTTTCGCCAGTTCGTACTCCTACACGCCGGCCATTTTGATGGAATTGCTGCCGATCGATCACTTCACCATGGGCTATGGAATGATTCTGTTAAGTCAAGGCATCGGGCATTTGATAGGACCACCTCTTGGCGGTAAGATGTTGTAATAGTAGCATGTTTCTAACACTCTCTAATCTATGAATATTGTTATTTGTCTTACTGATGAGGAAAGAAACATGACACGCGAGCAGGTCTAACGGAACACCAAACAAATTAATTGCAACGTAAGAAAAATATATCAATTAATCTAACAACCAAAAAAAATAATCAATTAACAAAAGATTGATTAATTAATACATAGTGTACGGATGAATCGAGACCAAGACTTTCCTAGTCGATATTCGACTTCTAGGCGACCGCTTGGAATATTTTATGCAACTATGTTTGCTACCGTTACTCCAATTTGAAGGACTGAAGCTAGATTGCTACTCGTGAGCACTAACACACTCGTTATATATACCAGTTTTGTAGTGTTTACTGATGTTACAGAAGTTATAACTTTATCTTTAAGGATAAAATTTTATTTAATAATAAATAGAATCCGTTGCCATTTTAAAATGCCTTCTATATTATCCATTATCATCATATGTGTAAATAAATGTTGCGTGTCGGTCTGTGATCACAAAATAACTGTGTTTTCTGAAGTGTTTGTAGTTATTTACAAGATTTTAATGAAACTTTCAATGAAAGATTTGTTGTAGGTTGTAGGGCAACATATAGGTTGTTTATCCCGCTTTTTATCTCAAATTCCCAAGAGATCGGGAATTATGTGGGTAACACAGCGGGACAACTCGTCCATAATACATATGCTTAGACTGACTTAGACGGTACGGAGACAAAAGCTCACATAAGTGTCTTTAGTTATTTTTCTTGTTTTGCTTCCGTGTATTTGTGATGGAACAAATGTTATCGTTGGCCCAGGTTTCCTATACGATGTTTCTACGAGCTGGGACCTCACATTCTACGTGGGTGGTATTTGGATTATGCTGTCTGGTGTCTTCGTGGGGATCATAGCTTATACCAACAACTTCCGTCTGTGCGGACGGGCACCTCTGCTGAATGAAGCCGATGAGTCTGGGAAGAGTCGCACTGAATCTTTTGCGTAGTTCTAAATATATTTTATCAATGATACAATAAATATTTACAATATATATCTTTGTAATTTTTACCTGAAGCCTTGTAATAAATGGCTACTTGGATGCAGTCTGCATGTACTTATCTGACAAAAACATATATTGCTGATGGTGATGATAATGATTTTGGTAGTGGTGGTGATAATGATATTCGTGGTGGTGGTGATAATGATTTTGGTGGTGGAGGTGATAATGATTTTGGTGGCAGTAGAGAAGATTGTGATTAATCTCGAAACACGAATTAAAAACGCGGTGTTAAAAAACCCAAAACGTCAAACAGTATATAAACAGCTTCCCAATTTAATGTTTCCATGAGCTGTAAACTTATATGAGACGCAATTAAGGTCGCTATTGGCTTTGTGATAAACAACACAAATCACATACGCATTCATTTCGAACAACATACTATCTTATCGTCCTATCAAACTCGTATAAATATTTTTATTGCACCAACGTTAACTATCATTTTGTAATCTTGACCCACATTTGATGTAATCTAATTATTTCACTCGAGAAAAAGGAAATTGTGAAGCTTTCATTGCAGTCATAACGGTGTTTCTCAAAGTGTATGATATCGCTCGCTTGTGGGCGCTGAAGGCTTTCATAAATAAAAATAACCATAAACTTTACACAATTACAACTTTATTCAGACGAGAATAACAGTTGATGAGGTCAGACTTCCAACAACCACAGTACAGAGTTATGCAGTAGTTTCAAATAATATAACTTAGTGAAATTCCAAGGGCCATGTCACAATCATTCGTAATGAATCATTACGAATGAAGAATCAATTATATCGATATACAATATATGTATATATTTATATTGAATAAAGTGAATTCAATATGTCGCTTATTGAAAACATAAAAAGCTATACATACATAAAATAAGTAAACGCTCAAATATAAGCATGTAAATTAATATTAATTTTGCAACTAATTTAGCTTGAAATCTACCAATTACATAATTAGGGATGATTGTAACTCTTTTAATCAATTTAGTTTATGAAATTGTAGTTAAAGTAGAATAAAATTCTTAATATTATTTAGCGCAAAGTATACAAATTCGTCTGATGCGATTTAATCAATCACCCAACTCTTTAATCGATCAATCAACTCTTTAAATAAATTAGTTTTAATCAATCAATCAACTCTATTAATCAATTGAATTCGTAAAACTATTAATGGAGTATTGAAAACATATTAAATAAATACGTATAATAACATTGCAGGAGTGTAATATGATCTCTGTTTGTATCAATATTTATTTTGTCGTCACTTATCAGATCGCTGTGTACTTAAAAGTGGCGTCAAAGGTATTTTCATGTTAAATGAGTTATTTACATGCAAATATTTGAATGTAATTATTATAGCGATTTCGTGTAAGATAGCCTACTATAAATAGCTATCTATATAATAGGTGCTATATTCAAATTTGCATTGTTCTTAATTTCACAAAGGTGCTAATTTTAAGAACAACTGAACTAGATGGTCGGATATGTCATTTTAATAACATTATTTGAGACAGTGAAATGAAAAATACGTATATGTAAGCAATTGTGTATACTAACAATATTGCTCTATGCATAGAGTTGTATAATATAATAAGATCGCAGTGCTAATAAACGTAACATCACGCCTGTAATGCCCTAAGGGGTAGGCAGAGCAGTGCTAATGATTATGATTATTCACTAAACAAGGGCATCGATTCATGAACCATTTTCGAGCCATAGACAAATGTTCCGTTACGATTTTTTTAAACTTTTAAGTGCTCTTTAATAAATATCTTGCTATGAAACACAATTTAACTACTTGTATACATCATTTATTAATAAACACATACATATAATCGTTACACATACATAGATATATAAAATATTTTCCCTAAATATGAATCAGATTATTTAACCGGAATAAGAAATAATTGCTAAAGACAAAATGTTCTCCATACATACAGATGCATATTGTATAGGTTGTTATACATAATAAGTAATAAAACTTCATTACAACACCAATTAATTGAAAAACATTAACACACAAGATCTATAAAGACATTGAGCATTAAATATAATTATAACATCCGTAACAATTTACATAAATACACTCTATGTGTGATAAATGTGTTATATAAATTTAGAATATGAGAGAAGAGGTAGTTTAGAAAATACATAGCACACTATTAATTACATTTAATATAATTACGTATAATAAAAAACAGACAGAGGTATTCATAAGAGATTTAACATTGAAGCGTATATTTTAACTGTGCCAAAAATCTTAGCTACATTTGAATTGGCGGCTACATTTTCGAACAATTCAAATTAAGAACCCAATTATAAATGACATTTCAACCATAAACAATATATTTTGCTCTGTTACAATTTTCAATCACTTCACTTAGATTTGTTTTACAATAAGTACAATGTTAAATAGTGTTTTTATTATCAAAAATGATTTAATATAATAAGGAGAAATAGTACATAATGAAATCAAATAATTATTACAATACAAAATGGCGCCCTCTGACTTTGACAGCATTTAGAAAGACACGTGACCAGCTGACAGCCTCCGTGTTAATCCTCAAAACAGTGCACATTTCAAAAGGTGATTGGAGAATATTTAATTAAAAATTGGAAAATAGTGATACTTAATAATTCTAGTATAAGTCAAACTCGAGACAACCGTTAATTTACAATATAGCTCTTATTACTATACGCATAAGATCTTTATATAATGTCTTATTATTATTCTTAGCCTTTGACACAACCAGTACATGATAACTGACCTTTCAGTACAATGTATATGAAGGCCTAGTTTTACATACAGTATTGATATTTTTCTAAAATACTATGTTATATGTTATGGGAATAATTTATTTGGCCTATGTGCATGTTAGGTATCTGAACCCATAACTTATAGCTAGCATAGCTATATGGGAAATTGCAATTCAGTAGAAATTATATATGTTAAAATATAGGCTCTTAAAGTCTCCAACATACCATTTATTAAAAAGTAACAATTTAGCTTAACAGTCATTAGACTGCTATTTAATTGAACAGATATTTACGACTCGGATTTACAGGCGACTCGAAGTCACGGTGCAATAAACGCAGTATATGTGTCTATGACTTTGTCTCTGACTGACACTCGTTTGAGCAATCATTAAATCTCGGTTGTATAAAGAACCGTACGTAAAACTAGGCCTCATCAAGCTCCATCGATTGTGTGGTAGGCCTCCCTCAATTAACACTAACATTAAAGACATAATGTATAGAAAAGGACGTAGAAAAGACTTAGACAAGCCTACTCTCACTGGAAATCACTTCAAGTTGCTTCAGACATTTATGTGTGTGTCCAACCAAAAAATAAAATTTCGTAACAACATTTTTTTACTACTAGAATCTAGTTGCCAGGCTGCACAATACTAATTTAACATCTCTGCAATGTTACTTAAATTAAATAATTCCATATTATTCATTAATATATAGCCCATCATAATCCAGTAAATAAATGTATAAATTGTAATACTTAAATATAAATATAATTTTTTTAAGTAGTTGAAAGCAATTCAGGTACAAATTATATTATTTAATTGTAATAAAGAAAACATTAAATTATACACTGTGTATTGTGTGACGGAAGTGTAAATGATATTAAATTAAGTTAAATTAAAAATATATAAATGAATAAAAGGAATCAATAATAATTCAATGATGTATTTATTCCTTGGTCGGACCACATTTCTTAAATATGTACGAAAGAACGATAAGCAAAGACTTTCATTAAATAAATTATCATTAATTACATTTACATCAACACTTAAGTACTAACATAAAATGTTACATTCGAAATTTAACAATGTTAAATAGAAGGTACTTATTTATTAACAATTAATATTAAATAGAAGGAACTAGAATCTAATATAATTTAGAACATTTAATAAATTTTAGAATATACGAATATCTAATATGAATAGAAAATTCAACATTTCTCAATATTCACTAAGTATTCTTATTATTAACAAGCATTTAGAATAACAGGGAATGTACAAGATTTTATAAAAGTTATAGAAATATAATAAGAGTATAATAACAACGACCTTAACATTTAACAAGCGGTTTCTTTCAACATGTCTTTAAAGATAAGAACAACATTATAAGTTACTTATATAACGTGTCACTTTAATAGATTCTTGTAGATTTCATGGAACTTTTGGTGACACACGGGACTATTATGGTTTCAACGTTAGAACAACAACACTGAGTTCTTTATTCAAAAACGCTCAAGATCAACGCTAAGTATTGTAACGATCTTGTGTCCTTTACAATACAATAACATTCCGTATGAGGTAAGTAAAGGGGGAGCGAGACAACACTTCAGTGCATTTATGAAGTGTGTAGGAATAAAGACACGTTTGTACTTTGCTAAATTCAATGCAGTTTTTCGCTTGTTGTCAGCGGAATTATTATAAGACATTCCGGAGAGCTTCTCAAATAAGGCACACGAAGATTCCTCTTACAGACTGGCAACACGCACCGGTGACATCTTATTATAAAATTGACGGTATTTTTCTTGAATACATGAAGAAAGAAAGAAAGAAACACTTTATTCGTAGACTACGACAGCACATAATACAAACGTTATATAAATTATAATATAGAAACAAAAAATAAAAAACAAAAAGACAATTGAAATACTACTCTAAAAAAATAAAAACAAATGACAAAAGGAAAAAAAAAGTTACACTATTTCTAATATATAACATAATATATATATTTCTTTGATGTGTCGTTTAAATCAATTATTATATTATCTGGTAAAAGTGTAGCAGTAGACTGTCAATTAAACTCATTGCATTGAATTTAATAAAATACAAAGGGTTCTATATTAATCTATGAACTGTTCAAGAATTATTCAGAAGGCGTTTTATTTCGATATGAATCTATTTAATTTGATAGTTCAATTTGTCTATTATATATATTTTGTGCTTTAAGAATTGACAGTTGTGTTAATTATAGCTAAATATTTTCATTTTATCATATTAAAATATATTATGCTCTTTCGTTCCGTCCGTTAAAAAATATTTTTACGACCCATTTTTATTTCTTAATCTAAAGCAAACATTTTAATGTAATAAATAGAAAATACCAATTTTGGCGTGGCAATAAAAAACAATTTTGATAATAATAGTCATAGTTTTGTTAGTTATATTTCGTTACATAATTTATAACATTTATTTTCCTATCAATGATTTATTGAATTTAATTTGTTTTTGAAAGTTTATAATGTTTTTAATACGTATAACTGCTACAATTGATATGTGTTTAAATATTAAATAGTAGTTTTAGTTGTAAAATAATTGACAACGAAAAATTATTTACAAAAATATATCGCGTATCGCATCACGTAGGATGCAATTAATATATATTTTAGTCATTTAATTATTAAATAAATAGCTCTTTTAATTTCAGCGTTTTATTATCAAGAAAATTCATTTTTTTGCAAATTTTTCATTAAAAATTTAGATTTTATTAAAACAAGAGATTTAAATTATTTTTAGTATTATTAATAGAAACATGAACAACCCGTCTTAAAACAACCACTTTAATACTTTGTCTAAGGCAAGTAAATAACCTACGTTTAAACTTTAACATTACATTAACATTTAAAAGTTAAGGACAGATAAGCTCCAGTAATGTGTTCACAAATTAATATTAATCAATTAATAGTGATGATAACAGTCCAGCGTTTCTCAAAATGCTACGATATGATCCGGTTTCTTCAAATTTATTCGGTGTAACATCTGGAAGTTAAATCTTACACCTTTTTCCATTGTATGATGTCACAACGCACTTATGTACGGAAAAAGTGCTCTGTTACCAACGTTACCCGCGTAAAGTAATAAAAGGTCCGAGCACATTTTTTGTGGCTATCGTATTAATAAGAGCCAGCTGAATGCCTCAATAGTCTTTTTCATTGCAAAAACACGTTATCTGTAACACAGCATCGATTTATTAAATAGTTTCTCTTTTAAATAAGAAATAATCGATTTATTAAATAGTTTCTCTTTTAAATAAGAAATAATCGGTCGTGGCCGGCTGCATGTTGATGCAGAAAATAGTGTGACAATTGGATCATGTCGAAGCAGTCAATCCCCGAACCGCTCACGAAGTTTAACGAGCTTGACAATAGGACGATTGTGATTGAATTTGGCACATGCGATTTAAACAGTGTTTAGTTGGCTTTGAGCAGATATTATATTCATTAGTCGTATTAAGTAAGTGAGTTATTTCACCCGGCACTAGGATGTAGCCCATAATTACGCTCCATTGATTTTTTAGTTTATTTAGAATAAGATTTTCATGATATAATTTATATTTTTTTGTAAATATATTTTCAATTCCATGTAATTTGTAATTAACAAAAATATTTTTTTTATTGCTTTGCTTTATTCATATTCATATAATTTTAATAAGCAGGTACATTTTAGGTATGATATTTTAGTAACTTATGTTTTATTAAATTATTTTTTTACTTCGAAGAGTGAGGTATTTGTGGACATATTTAAAAGATATTTATTTAGATAAAGTTAATGACAGTAAATACATTTTTTTTTGTTTTTATAATATTTTTATTACTATACTATAGTTACTTTGTTTATTTAAAAAATTATATATCTATATGTTTTTGCAATGTGGTTATATTTCATAGAAGATTCATGTGTTTCGAATATTTTGTAACAAGGTTTTATAGATTTATAAGTACATAAGTTTTTTGATATGCGTTCAATATTTTCGCAAGAAACGATTATCGTTAATGATTGTTTTAATATATTTATTAGCATCATAATTATTCAATATAAATATAATAAAGGAATACTTATTTTCCAGCATAATTTTTCAATATTAAATATAAGTTATTTGATTATGAGGTTGTCACCCAAATACAGAAACTATTTTTCAATAGAGTTGCACAATTGAAGCTACAAAAATAAATTAGCCAATACTGATGTCCAACTTGACATACTTACACTGCAATGCATATCCGGGCAATTAAATTCTTCGAATAGGATCAAAAGCTTTGACTATCTCTAAAACTTGCGCGGGCGATTACCGAAGCACATTTTCCTAAAGTAGTGTATCTTCCCCAAGCAATGACTTTTATAATAGGTTAAACATCGCAGAAACAGCGCGAAAGATGATCATACACAGCGTCAAATTATCCGCAAACTATCTCCACTGCACTCAGAATCGTAGTGTTGAGTGTGGATGAAGCTTTCAATATTCAAATAGTATTCCAGAGCGTGCAAGCGCCGGTATGATTTAAATCAGATTTACATTTGTGATTTAACGGTCTCCGGTGTGTGCTTTAATTGTGATTTAACGGTCACCGAGAGTGGCGAGAGGGGCGAGCGCGGCGAGGGACGCGCGGCGGCGGCGTTGCGCGGCGGGGGAGGCGGGGGACGCGGGCGCGACGCCCTGCAGCCCGCCCGCCGACCCGCGCGCCGCTCGCGGCTCCAGTTCCAATGAAAGAGTGTACTGACGCTCCTCGGGGATCACGAGCGACCGGTCCAGGAGGAAATCACAAACCTAGTGATGAGCACGTGTATTTTGATTGATTGGAACGAAACAATTCATCAGTTAATTGAACGAGCAGACACTGAAAATTGAACTTTAAAGCGAACTGTACTAATGTGATATTTAATGAGCAATAGTTATTTGTATTGTCATAGTTGATTGATCAATTTTAATGATTGTATTGTATAGATTGATACATCAATTGGTTACACGACTATATGTATTTGTTGAGATGATATTAAATATTACTTCTTACCTTTGGTATATGATCGATTTTGTATGGCGTCTGTTGGAAGTTCCTTATTTCACGAATCACGTGGGCAATCTGAAAAATGTTACAAGTTTTGGAACCATAAATTGAAGACAGTGGAACTTGTATGCAGCTTGCCCAAAGCAGTGCGTACTTACCATTCTCATCTTGGAGAAGTTGAGTAGTCCGTCCGGGGTGTAGTTGGAAGTGCCTTCTTCGATGAAAGACAAGTCAGAGAGGTACATCCCCAGGTATGGTATGCAGGGCGGGTCACATCTAGGAATAATAATAACATTAAATCAATATCATCATACAAAATTGATTAACAAACACATTTGATTCATATCTAATACAAAATAATACTTGTACAAAAAATATTTTGATATAAATTTTGTATATAAATAAAATTGAAGTGTCTGTGATTTCAAAAACACTGATTTTTCAAATGTTTATAGTGTTTTACGCGATAAAAACCCGCTGCTACTTTTATTTTTCTGTCTTTCTGTTTGTCCGGGCTAATCTCGGGAACGGCTGAACCGATTTTAATGGGACTGTCACTGGAAGATGGGCATAGGGCAACATAAAGGCTACTTTAAGATTACAAGTACAACTATATATGCGTATTGTGACACACCGGGTAACAAGACTAATAGACTTGATTTAGCCAAGATATTTAGTGTGATGTATACTGTAGGAGAGTCGCATT
>DWDX01001845.1:0-16997 GCA_018245675.1 Agara michaeli | reverse complement strand
AAAATCCCGTCTTAGTGAGCACTTACGTCCTTAAAAGAACCCGCATGCAAAATTTGAAACTCCTAGCACTTGTAGTTGCTGATATTTCGTGATGAGTGAGCGAGCGAGTGAGTGAGGGACCTTTCACTTTTATATATATAGATAGATATCGCTTCTTGCATACTTAAGTAATTGATTGGTCAAAATTAGCTGCTTTGTGATTAAAATTACTTTTATAATCAGTCACACCCCTTAAGAATTGGTACTAGTTACACCTTTTAAGAATTCTCACTAAATATATAGTACAGAAGTAGTAGAACTAGTTCAGTTAGTAATAGGTTTTATTATCTGTGCTATTGGAGGTCACAGATGCGTTATTAGCCTTGAAGATGGTGGGCCTCTAATATACAAATATCTGGAATAGCTGAACCGATTCTAATAGAACTTTTATTGAAAGATAGAAGAAGTTATACAGCAACATATATGTAGGCTATTTTTTTATCCCGAAATACTTACGGGATAGAAGTCTCGTATAATATAATAGTATAAATGTGACCGATACAAAGACTGCTCTACAAGTTATTTTATTTATTTAGTAAAATAAATAAATAAATTCCGAACCGACTGAGATTACGTAGCGTGCTCAGACACGTTCGGTAGAGATTAATAGATCTTGCAGTGAATCCGTATTATTGACTAGTGTCGTTATATCTTATATATAAAAATCAATTGATGTTCGTTAGTCTCGCCAAAACTCGAGAACGGCTTTACCGATTGGGTCAATTTTGGTTTTAAAATAATCGTGGAAATCCAGGGAAAGTTTAAAAGGTGAGAAAATAAGGAAAGATTCGAGGGAAAATAGCAATAAGAGCAATTTAATTTTCCCATATAAACTGCTTACCTGTCAAACATAATACGACGTACGTCCCATGAAATATGATTATAATCGGTATAGGTATCGGTGTAACTAAACTATTTATTACGAAGGCAGTACGAAGTTTGCCGGGACAGCTATTTAAGAAGACTAGTTAAGAAGACAGCTAGTATTCTACTGATAATCTGAAAGTAGCTAGGCCTCCTTGCCATGTTGTGTAACATCGGAATCCTGTTTGGTTACCGTGACTTGAGCAATAGTGTTGTCTCACATTGAAAATAATTCACATCTCCGGGTGCCTATAGGTCAAAGTGTGTAGTGTCAGCGATAATACAAGATAACGACAGATAGATCGGTCAAGGAGACAATACGCCGAAGACGGTAATACATTTAACGATAAGATAAACATTGTGTAACGTGAGCCGAATGAAGAAAGTCATTGAGTATTAGTTAAGTGTGCATGCGATTTAAATATATAGAAACCATTTACGAGTATGTCACTATTTTTTAAATTTCAAATATGTAATTATTTTTAATTTGAAATAAAGATTGTGTTGTCATAGCACCATTAATATTTGAAGCTAGGTTTAGTTGAATTATAAGAAAAGAAAATATTTTTTGTTGACGCTGATTTTATTTTATTTTCGGTTTCACATTTTCATATGAATACATAATGCAGTCTTACGTAGCAAACGTTAAAGATTTTTTTTCCACCCAAAGGTCACAAATACATATAGCCCATAAAGGTTCCTCATTTATATAAAAAAAAAACTACATTTGTATCTCATGATAATAACATTTTCTACATTTTAGATATTTAATACCATTATGTTAATTTACCACGACCCGTCCCTACTTACAAACCCCTTCTCACATTTTCATTCTTGAGGACAAGAGAAATAGTAATGGCGGGCAGGTCAATGAACTCTACAGATAAGTTATCATCCAACTGCAATGTTTTATAGTGAATTTGAAAAAGAACTAATACTTATTACTTAAAATACTTCATATAAGATACACAGCTACTACAAATAAATTACAATGTACGTTTACCTGCAAAGAACGAGTTACTTACGTATGTTAATAAAATCGTATTTATGATGAAAACTTTTTTAAAACGCACACTTAAACATCTCATTCAGACACTTCTGTTGTACTCATATAGGTATACTGATAAAACATTTGATGAAGACCTATAATTAAATAATAATCGTATAAATGCAAGATTTCGATGGAAACAGTCATTCGACACGCCGACTCAAATGGTTCACAATCACTCAATTGACTCAATTGTACATCTCATGTCGTTGGATTCGCGCGTTTCCCTGCTTGTAGTTTAGTTTTTTTTTTTTGTTTTTAATCTATCACGTAATATGTTTCGGCCAGTGTTTCATTTGTGTGTGGCCGCAGTAAATAGCTATACGATTTTGCACGACCAACTTTATATCGTTTTACCGCTGCCCTCAAAAGAATTGGAGCAGCTACCTCTTCAAGCACGGTGTATGTTCCTCACGTTCTGGTGCCTTGTAAGTATAATGTAAATATCAAGTATATATAGTGTATGTATATATAGTGGTTTTTAATGAAAATCCTTATATTGTTCAATAATTGAGCACGGGTCTCCTCTCATAATAAGCAGGCATAAGCTCATAGTATATTGCGCTAGTTAAGTGCGGCTTAACAGTCTTAAGATATCCTAGGAAAACACTATTGAGAACCCTAAGGTGTGATTTCTTACGAATTTCTTCTTTGCCCTTATAGTGAGTGACATATTAATAACGCAAATAACTTTGTAAATCCATAGGTGCGTGCCAGGACTTAAGCCTGACGCCCGGTTTGAAAGGCTGAAATCGAAATCACTAGACTTTAGGTTTTCTTTCGTAATAAATCCTTAATTATGTTCTAAATAGCTTGCCAGTAACAAATGAGATGTTGCAGAATGAGAAGGAATTTTAGTAAATATCAGAAACGATTATCCAAGGACATGCACATAAATAAGCGCAGGATGCATATTGTTCACGAAATAAAACCGGTTTTTCGTCGTTTTAAATTTACAATTCTGTCTTTAATTTAATTTTGCATACATTTAGATGAATGCCTGAAGTAAGTACGTCAGTCTTGTCCCGCGTGAAAAAATATACGTGGTCTTCGAAACATTTCTGCACAAAACTTAGACTTGAACAACGACAGCTTTACTAGCTTTTATTTTGTATTCTATTATAAAATGTTTAACTTATAACGCAGCTAGCAGTCACCAAACTTTCAGAAGTCTAGTATTTTTTCTAACATTAATTTAACTGACTTTGACTGTTGATTTTCGCGCGTAACCCAACTTTTCTCATTTGCTCGCTACAGTCAGACTGCTCGGTGAACTTCCTTAAAAGGATATTTAAAGTTGACGGAACATTTGTATCTTATAGAAATATTCGACTATAATTAACAATTTAAATAACAATGTAAAATACATAAATCAACATGGTTAGGAACGTGACATATGCCATGTCTTTGAGAGTCTAACTCTCTCACTCATTGAGGTACTTTTTTTTATTATGTAGTAGGCCAACGTTTGGCCAGTGTCCCTGTAACTCGTGACCACTAGCTAGATCAAATTCCTCTAATTAAATTGCTTTTGTCTGCTATGATAAGCAGACAAGCAATAAACCATAATATCGTGACATGACAAGGTCGAAAATCGAATAAATACTGGTATTATTTATCAACGGTCTTAATTTTAGCAATTCCTCTTATTTCCAGTTCAGGTCCAAAGATCGGGAGCAACGTGACATGACAAAAAATGGAGTCTTGCCCAATAAAACAGAGTAAAATCAACACTAAATAACGTCAAACTAGAATCTACTTTAATTGGTGGAAATACGGTCTTTTATTGTCTGTAATTCTCATCGATTTTTTGAAGAATGATATTCACTGTCTCACGTTGACCGAAATAAAGAATATAATAATTATTAACTCATCTACTTATGTTAGATCTAGATAAGAGATAGATAAATTATTATTACCGGCACATAAGTTAGTGTTATTTAGACACTTGAGATTTAATGTAAAAAGTTTCAAGTTGAAATGTCTCATGACTCAGCATCACATAAACACTCAAAATATCATTAATGCTATTTCATAGATTAATATAAATATTTTTTTTTACAGATATTGCAAACTCTTTACTTTTTGATCGCGTTCCTGAACGATGTCTTCGGTACGGACGCGCGAGATCCAAAACGCGCGCCAGTAATTCGAAAAACAAAAGACACGCTATTCTCTCTCGTGTTTCCAGTGGCCATATACGTATCTCTGGCTTTCTGGGTCATATACTACATTGATAAAGAGATGATATTTCCGGAACACATTGAAAGGTATAGTTTATATAGAAAATATTCACGATATAGGTATATTTATTGGAATATAAAATAATTATATATAAACCAATGATGTATTGGGACCTCTTTCTCGGCCACCTGATATTTAGGCATAGCCTGTTGCTGTGATAATCAAACGACTTCTAAACAATATATATATTTTTTTCATTTAGGATGTACCCTAAATGGCTGAACCACGTGATGCACACCACAGTAGCTATCTTCATAACCATCGAGTTCCTTTCATCGTATCGGAACTACCCTTCCAGGAAAATCGGATTCACCATCATCACTGCATTCAACTGTGCTTATGTTTTTTGGATGTTCGTTATTTATTGGAAGACCAGCGTGTGGGTATACCCAATGTTCGACCATTTGAACTGGACCGCCCGAATATTATTTATTATAACAAGTGTGTTAGTAGCCCTCGGCTTCTACGTTCTGGGCGAGATATTAAACCGGCAAGTCTGCACCAGTCCTAAGGAGCACTATTCGAATGGCAAAAACAAAACTGGTTAACCTGCCTAACATTTACAACGGAGGGTTATGTTGGCAACATTGTCTCGACTGTCACTAATTTGATTCACAATATAAAACAGAGCCCGCGTGATGGACCGATTAAATAAAATCTGCTGTGAACCATGAGAATTGGCAAACGATAATGATTCTGACAAGAGTGTCAGAGCTATAAGGAGAATAATATTTAATAAACAGAATTTTATTTTACATATTAACGATACAAATTTGTCTTTCAATATAATAATGATAAAAATAACTGGCAAAAAAGCGGTTAAAAAGTGTCAGAAAGCAGGAAACGGAAGTGTGGTACAGCTGTTCATCCCATACGAAGAATTTTCCACATTGCACCGAGGCTATGTTTCATGTGACCCTAGTATTAAATATATTTATTACAATTTTTTTTTCTTGGCTACGATGTCATTTATGTTTCTACCCACCTTTCATAAAGTAGGCAGATTTAATATAGGAAGACTAGAAAAGTCTAAGTCTGCTTGTCTGCTTGCTGCGATTGTGATATAATTGATTTGAGTATGATATAAAGTGTATGTTTTCTTATATATGTGAAATCTGTTAATTTGTGGCCAGCATGGTAGGCCTCAAACACCTCCCATAGTTACTTATGTTACGCCTAACAATAAAGGGGTTAGAATAAAAAAAATCTTTGGTACAAAAATGAAAGTCAACTAATACAAAACGGTTTATATTACAACTTCCGATTCAAAACCGGATACAAGAAAATTAATATCGTCCACTTCCGCTTTCTTTTTGTTTTTATTACCATGTCGCGTCTTCTTTTTAGGCAAACACTCTTTAGTTTTTAAACCCATTTTATCAACTAACCTTGTAAAAACTGTACACAGATTCTTATAAAACTGCATAACAGTCGTGGCATTGCACAG
Source organism: Agara michaeli (assembly GCA_018245675.1). NCBI lineage: Eukaryota > Metazoa > Arthropoda > Insecta > Lepidoptera > Hesperiidae > Agara > Agara michaeli. The sequence goes on along the minus strand of DWDX01001845.1, from coordinate 11,355 downwards.
GTATTGTTCAATAAATTCGTCTGGTTTCATCACACTCTCTAGCTTTAATGCAATATTGTACACAAATGTACCATTGTAACATTTAGATATAATTGTGCTCGAAAAATTGTTGCGACACAACTTATTCAAATTGTTCATCTGTCCCAAACAGCATTGGAATTGGGCGAATGAATGCACCCTTTTCACATCGTACGACTTTGGTCTCTTCTTGATGCTGCTGTCAATTTCGAAATGCTTCAACAGAACACTGGCAGCCAAAAGACTGTCATCGTACTGTACTTTATTCCTGTTTAAGTTAACGTCGTCTGTAGTTGTATTCGTTCTCCGTTTTAATTCCTCAACTTTTTTTGAATACTTGTTGTTGAAATGATTATGGCCACGGAACATTCCGGTTTTTTCATCGATCACTTCCAGAACAATGTAACATAGGAACAAACTGTGCACGTGTGATAAAGGTACCTCACATTTGGCTATCCACCATAGGATTGTTATCATATACAACTGAAAATTGGACGGCAATAAGTATATCTCACTGAGATCTAGATTAGTTAAATGTTGGTTTAAGAAGTGTATAAAACATGATCTTAACAATTCTTCGGAAAGCTCACAAAACGGGGATTCCCCTAATCTCTCAGTACAGTGTTCTTTGTCTATAAAAATCTTTCTATATTGGTTACTGCCTTCTCTACTAACATACGTAAAACCATCGTAAGCGTTGTCCGTCAGCATATCAAATGCATATCTTAATATTGGCAGTGCACAAAGGAAGGAGTCCGCATCAGAATAATCCTCGGCCTGCGGATGACAAAAATGCAAGTGCAATGTATACATATTTAGATAGCACGGAGGTATGAAATGCTTACGGATACCATCAGCAAACCAATCTGGCATACAGTACTCGTCTAATTCATTGATATCAGCGCTGTCACTAGCTTCGCTAGCAGAAGAAGTGCTGTTATCCTCTTTTTCATCTACTGAAACATCCTGACCATCCTCTGGAGAAACTTCTTCTTCTTCAAGAGCTTCATAGTCTAACGCCTTTGGAACATTAACATTGTATTCTCGACATGCTTCTGGCACCACAGCAGGTATATCAAAAAACATAAGTGACCGACATTGATTGTTATTGTAGCAATTAATACTTTTCTTTATAATGTGCTTTACAATATTTTTCTGATTTTTCTTCAATCTACCCAAAATCTTCTCGATAGCAGATTCCATCGTTTCATTTTTAAGCCAGACGAAGACAGCGTGGATGCATTTCTGCTGATCGTTTTTTCTTTTCCTACTCTTCTGTAACTTCAATTGTGAGAAGAACTTCTGAAATACTTTCTTTTCCACGTAATCATTTCCCAGCAGAGTCGCTAATAACGGCAGCAGCTCCTCCTTGAGGCCTCCAAAATGGTCAGACAACTGGCGCACTGTGTAAAGCTTGCATTGTATCGCATATAATTTGGTTCCATTCTCCTCTATGGGTTTCGGCTTTATATCTACTGTATTAAACGGTATGTACAGTACATTGTAAATAAAGAAGTCGGAATCGTAGCTCAACACCGGACAGTTCAAACGTCTCGCCATCGCGGCAATTTCATCGTCCGCCTCAAATTCACAGATTGTGTAAGAAACATTCATGTCACCGAGTACCTCTTTGAAAACATTTCGAAGCAAGTAAGGGAATATCTGTAGGCTGTCCTGGGTGACTGGATCTAGTCTGGACGCACCGCTTATTTTAGACCGAAGACGACTGTAGGCAGTCTTCAACTTTCTCATCTCGTAGCTACCGTCGAAAAGTACATAGGAAGTCACATTACATTTTCGTAGATATTTAAAGAAGTTTCTAGTATGTGCGGCATATTTGTCGTAGTCTCCGCCGAAAGCGGAGAAACTGTTTAGATTTCTGTACAACTGCGAGCAAAGGCTGTTTCCATCAATGACAAGAGAACAGTCATGAAGGAAGTACTTCTTCATAAATATATCTTCATTATAATTTATGTAAGTAGTCAAGCCTTTGACACCCATGATGTCTTTATTTACACTTTACAATGCTTATTCGAAAGAATTTTAGAATATACTATACATATACTGCTATCAAATTATCACAAACTCACAATCTGTTCAATCTGATCTGTTGACAAATATTGTAAATATTTTAAGGTTAGGTTAACTTTTTAATTATAAGTTCTAACCTAAAGGCTCAAGTAGAGTATATATAGTATAGTATAATGCATCTTGATATGATGGACATGCGATTTGTTTAGTTCTATTTTGAATTGTTACATTCAAAAACTTACAAAACGATAAGAAACAATTGAGTCATTTGGGTTCAGTAGCATATTTTATAAAAATTTAAGCCTTTGTATATATTGTGGATTGCAACACTGGATCTCTCCGTATTGAGCGCAGATAACAAATTGCAAAATGCACTACTTCGGTCATCGTATCGCGCATGTCGCCGGTTGTGCGTCGTGGTTAATACTACCAGCGTGTTAAAACACGTGTTTTCTGAAAACTAGTGTAATTTTTAAGTTATCAGCGTTTCGATAATTTCTATAATCTTCTGCAATTGATTTTCTTACGAAAATTAACAACTGGTGAGTATTATTAATTCATAGAAGTACACCTCGGATGTACTTGGCGGACATGTTGTAACGTTAAAATATTTTTGTTTAGAATATCAAAGATGACTGACGAAAAGGAAGCAGTGCCAGAAACTAACGGTGAAGAAAATAAAAAGGAAGAAACCAATGGCAAGGAAACCATGTCTGTAGACGCTAATACTGAAGAAAATTCAGAAGAAACCAGTGAAAAAGACAGCGCAGAGGATGTCACGATTGATCTAGATGAAGCGATCATTCGCCAGGTGGAATATTATTTTGGTGAGTTTTTCATCATACGATGTTTCCTTTTGTGTCATAAACTCCTACCCAGCGGTCAGAGGTACTGCCGACGTTCTAACTTGAAATTGTTACATTCATTGCAATTTATGTATACTTAGTGTAATTTTCGTAGTATGCGCGAGTACTTGATAGTACTTATTTTCCACGTGTAGCCAAGAAACATATTGGGTGGCTAGCTCTCGTAATAGCTAACAAACTATATCACGCAGTCAACATAAATAGAATAAACTTTAGTAATAAAACTGGTAGAGGCTAATGATGACAATATGCAAAGTCAAGTATGACCATAATTTACAATTATGGCTACATTTATTAATGTTTTGCAACATTCATTTGAATGCCGTCACCTGTTCGTTAATGTACTCCTAGGCCTTTTTATAGCCTTTTTTATTACATATATAAACATAAATATGTAATAAAAAAAGGAAGGAACAAAATAAATCTTCATAGAATTATAATTCAAAATAATATGGGGGAAAAGTGGAAATCCATTTCCACATTACTAGGCTAGACTTGCGCAGACTTCAAAGTTTCTTCATCATTATGGTGTAATAATAAATAATTGTTATAATTTTACCATCATTTCTTAAATTTGTAGACCAGAAAAGGCAATATATAGCTTGAACCAATAATCCTGTAAAATCTTTATATGTACCAATATTCGTGCAAATAAACGTCTTTGTCGTTGACAAACTTGTTGTCTTCTTAGCAATCTTAGTTTGTCGCGGTTGTAATTTGTTTTAACATATTTCAGGCGATGTAAACTTCCCCAGGGACAGGTTCCTCCGGGAGCAGGTCAAACTGGACGATGGTTGGGTGCCTCTGCAGGTTCTGACAAGATTCAACCGTCTCTCCAAACTCACGACAGACGTTGAAGTTATCCAGAAAGCCCTGAACAAATCAACGTCAGGATTACTTGAGGTTTGATATATTCTTATTGTATAATGTACTAGCTATATCCTTATCATTGCTATGCCACCAACTAAAATGAATTTATAGGAACCGGACATGAATCTCAAAATGTACATAAATTCTTGTCACCCACAATCTGAAATGTCATCATTTGTTCGCTGTTTTTGTTTCAATTCAAATCATCATGAACTGTCACGGCAATATACGAATTTCATTGGATTGACAGCGGCGCCCTCTGTCAACAATGGATCATACCAACTCTGAAACCTTTGCGGGCCATGTTCGGGCCATTGAAACCATGTTCGACAACTTTGCTAAAGATCATCACCCGATCAAGTGCATAATTTACGATTCTATAAGGGACATACAGAGAAACATGCATTTTTATATATTAAGATAATTAAATAATCTTAATAAGAACTTGCAACATACATATATTTTTATCTAACTTCCTACTGAATTAACACACAACTAACACAGCTTTAACCATTTACAAAGAATGTCCATTTGTGCAGTCTTCAGAGTTGATCACTGATGACTATGGGTGGCAGTGGCCTCTAGCGGCTTCAGTCTGCATTTTTTGCTGTGCACTTTATATTTAGAATACAACTCCAAGTAGTACTTTAACACTTAAAAGACTTGCTATGATGTTTTCCTTTACATACATGCAACTGAATATTAAAAAATCTTCTCAGATCGGAGAAGGGAAAATACGTCGAAATCCAGAGGTGCCTGTTCCAGAAATGAATGAGGACCGTCGTAAGGAGCTGCTGGCGAGGACCGTGTACGCCAAGGGTTTCCCCAAGGACAGCACTCTGGATGAACTACTGAAATTCTTCAAGCAGTTTGAGGAAGTCGAGAATATCATCATGAGACGCTACCTGGACAAACGCCTGAACAAACGCCTATTCAAAGGCTCAATTTTCACCACTTTCAAGACCAAGGAACAGGTGGGCACGGTGCAATCTGGTCATTTAGTTATCTTACAAATGCAAACTTATACTTTCTGAACACAACTCTGAAACTCACGTTAGACTCTATTTTATTTATCGCATGGTATAAATTCACTCAATGAATGTCATTATTTTATATTTATCATATCATATAGGCTTTGAGCGCCCTTCAGGCTAAGGTACACCGGAAGAAAAAAACACCATAGCCGACCAGACCCTGGTAATGCTTAAAAACCGTGTTTAAAAACCATATTTGACTTTATAATTTACAATAATGTGCAACTTTCAGGCCAATAAATTTATGGAGATGAAGGATGTAAAATATAAGGACACTGACCTGCTGCTGCTGTGGCAGGACGACTATTTACAGAAGAAGCAGGAAGAGTACAACGGTCGCCGGGAGAAGAAAGACAAGAAGATGAAGGAAAAAGAGGTCTATTAACATGACGTTTTCATTTTATTACTTGACAGGCCTGCGTGTGATATGATAGGCTTACGACGCCCAGGAAAAGGCTATGCACGTTTGCTTTAATCAGTTAAAGTAGGTGAAACTCTAAAGAATAAATCATCTTTCACGGCAGTGCAAATGTTACTGTATATATGTATAGAATAAAATAAATTGTACGTTATTATTCACTTAGATCTTCTCTCTCTCTCTCTCTCTCCCCAGGGGGAAAAGCCAGAGTTGAAACTGCCCACCGGCACCGTGCTACACTTCAACGACGGCCACGACAAAATGACGCGAGAGGACATAAGGACGGCTATTATTGGACTTGGTATACTTTCATAATAGCAATAATAAATAATTAGAACAATTTCACACGGTCATCTGATTCCAAATTAGGAAACTAAATGCCTGTGTTAACCACACATTTGTATATATATAATGCTATAGCTTTTGCCCGCTACTTCGTCCCGCGCATATATCCCATATGCAAATGTTATTATACATATAAACCTTCCTCTTCAATCACCCTATCTATAAAAAAAACCGCATCAAAATACATTGCGTAGTTTTAAAGATTCAAGCATACATACAGACAGACATAGGGACAGAGAAAGCAACTTTGTTTTATACTATGTAGTGATTCATGATAGATATTGTTATCACACGCAAACTATTCTGTGTGCAAATAAATTATTTTTCCATTCCTGAATAAGTTTCAATATTCTCTGATACAATATTCTGATTCAATATTCTCATATTGAAACTGATTCTATATATTATTTGTCTCGAAAGAGTTTCTGCTCTAAATTTGTGTTATGATGTGTTTTTTTACACTTATTTTTATAGCACTTTATAAGCAAACATTACTACAATCTCGATACAAACTAACCAACAATATATGTGCTCTCATTCGTGCAATGATACGATGCTATGGCTTTCTCTGTTTTGCAGATAAAAATGTGGATATTGCGTACATTGATTTCAAGCTCGGTCTCACACAAGGTTGGATCCGTTTTGTGAAAGAGAACGGGGCTAACAACTACTACAAACTGTTGCAAGACGGCGTACTCACAGTGGGGGACCACAAGCTCGCGCTGCGAGTGCTGGAAGGCGAGGAGGAGGAGAAGTATTTACAGAAAACCGTCGACGAAATGACCAAGAGGCGCAAGATGATGAAGAGCTTCAAACACAAGGGGAAGGGTAACAACTACAAGGGCAGACACGGCAAGAAGCGGCGCATGGACCACCACGAGGACGCGCCGCCAGCGAAGGTGAAAGCTGACAGTTAGTGGTCGGCGGTGGCTGACAGCTTATCGATGTTCAATATAAACTCTTAATACAATACGGTTCCACTTATCTCGCTGGTCTGTCTGCCTTCACTCTTGTCAAATCCTCGAGTCGAGCACCACGGCCTGACCGGACAGTGTGAAATTGCTTCTGTTGTTATCGTATTCCAGTATAGATTGAAACTGGTAACGGATCGAACCGCGACTGGCATTGTAGGTAGTGTCATCCTAAAATTGTATAAAACGCTATACATAAGTTCTTTTGTAATTATATATCTGATTCTTTTTGTGTTATTGTCTCGACTATGGATGATTACAGTGTGTATTGAAAACTCTGGACTCTGGAGATTTCGAAGGAGTTGAACAGAATAGAGTGAAATTGTTGATTGCATTCATTTTAAAGTCTATCTTACATTATTGTATTTAAGTGAATGTAGGGAAAAAAGTAATTATTGTGCTAAGTAGAATTTGATTAAGTTTGTCTTTAAGTGTGGTTGTAACAGTAACTGTTACAAGAGTATTTAATCAATTTGTATTGATTTTATTAAAGATTATCTTTCAAATCATTGATTTTCTTTTCATGTATATTAAGGTTATTATCTATATTATATAAAAGAGCGTAAATAAATAAAATAAATTTTACAGATTATATAGCTTAATTGAGCATTAAGAAAGCTCTGGAAATCTTGTGAGTTTCATCTTTCATTCTAGAACATGAAAATTAGCTACCTCGCGTACTATTGTCATAGAAGGCGAAAAATATTAGCGCCGATTAGCGGTACGACAAAGTAAGACCACATAAAAACATGCAGACAATATCCTAGCACATGTAATGTAAAAAGGTCTGTGTTTTTATTACGTGTGTGCTATTAAATTGTACCAATAAAAGGTACTCTGCGTAATTTTTTTTTTAATCTAAAATGGATATATGAAAATAACAGCGGTCTCTCATTGCCTCACCGTTCCAAGTATCTATTGAAAGAATATTGCAATCAAAAATTTGATACATCAATATACTGGCCTAAGATTCATGGCATAAATACATTTTTCTACTCGCCGAAAAAAAGAAACTTGAGTTGTCGTTGGTATGCGTCATAACATTATCAAATGTCAGTGTCAAATCTAAAAGTAAATTTAAACAAACGATAATTCATGGAACTGCGAATCAATTATGAGTCAGTTACAAATAGCTAACTTCAACTTATATTTACGTTGGTCGTAATAAGTACAGTATACATTTGTATAAAGTAAAATAAAAATGAAGCCCTTAGACGATGAATCGGAAAGCCAAGACGAGCCTCAAGTGGCCGGTGATGTGATCGGTGATACCGCGTATAGCGAAAGGTTCGTTCTTAAAATTCTGCTAAAGTTGGCTAATTTGGATTTATTGAAAGAGGAAGTCCCGGAGAAAAGCTTCGAGGAAGACCTTTGTACGCTTTGGGACATGACAGCGGAGCGGGACGTTGTCATTTTTCTCCAGAAACATGAAATATTACAGCTGATAAATTTTGCGTTGCCAACCATAGAGAGCTCGCGAATTATTGAGATTATACTCGGTATTGTCGGCAATATGTGCTGCCAGAAAGAAGCTGTAGCGTCATTACTACAAATGGACACGTTCGTTTCATTTTTAATTGAATACATCAAGTCTGACGACATTCTCGTACTAATACAACTGCTGCGACTCGTCAACTCCTGTTTGTTCCTCGCATCTGAAGATCATGTTGTATTTTGGACAGATTTGTTTATTAAAATTGGCTACTCGAGTGCCCTATACTTCATCCTTAAAAATTCGTCAAACAAAGACCTGCTGGTAACTGCATTAGAAAATTTCAATACTATCTGCTCCTATTGCAATACGGATAGCACAAGATCTAACTTTTTCGGTCACTTCGTTACTGTTGACGCCCTCGAGTCACTAACGGTAGCATTCTCTGAGGTTACAATCAAACACAAAGATATGTGCGAAAAAAATGAGCTGGAAAGAGTCTTCATTATAAGTTTACAGATTACGTTAAATTTGGTGGGATTTGAGAACAAATTGGACGTAAGTACCGACAACCTGGAAGATGTAGCGGTGATGGTTATGACTGTACTCAATTATTACGAAAGGAAAATAATCAACCAGAAGGAAGTAGACATGGATTTGGTGGACATCGTCGATTCCACTGTTACAATAGTCAAAGTCCTCCGACTGAGTGGCACTTCGGAACCAAATAAATATTTCTCTCCGAGCTACAACATGTGGAAAGCGTTGAACGTTATGGACGATTACAATAAGAATGATTCGTCGAAATTTGAAGACGACGAAAAGGATGAGTTACGGGAATTCGCATGTAAATTGAGGACACCTTTGTGCACACTTATCTGTCTGTATCTAGAAAAATGTACAGACGAAAATCTCGCAAACTCGATAGATGAAATAAGCTGCCACTTAGATGAAGTTCTTATATCAGTTACGGATAGTGACCTAGCAAAAGCCGTTACAGAAAGGATGTCATATTATAAGACTAGAATTAAAGAATGTTAATGCACAACTCCGATTAGTTTTAAGTAATTATTTTAAATGTCATTTGATATTAAATATTTCTTTTATTCTTTAATATTCAGTTTTAGTCGATCCTCCGTTGTAGTTGCTAGTCCATGTCTGGTGGTGTTACATATTTTTTTATATTCGCCATATAATGTATATTTATCTATTTCCTGAAACTAAAATTCCCAAGCTTGTGTGGAGTAATAGGAGATTTAAATAATGATGAATGAATACTTGATTGTACTTATTTTAAATAGCCACTAGCTTCTGTTATTATGAATTATTTTATGGTTTTGTAGCTTTTGTTATTATGAATTATTTTATGGTTTTGTAGCTTCTGTTATTATGAATTATTGTAAAATTCAATAATTTATAACTTTTATTTTCATCAAGTTTGTCAATTATCACTTTTATACAGAAGCATAACGTGATTGTTAAATGTGAAAACTTGCAGGCTTACAGCGGGATTTCCATAAGAAAGGGATAAAATGAAACGACATCACCTATATTGGATTATATATTTTGTAGACATTATAAAGCAACATTTACATTACCATAGACGAGTTTCGAACCGCCGCGAGGGCGACTAAAACTATTCGAATGTAACAGTACATCGTAACAAAACAAAGCGACGGCGGGCGCCCGCCGCGCCGCGCTGCGCTCCTCACATATATAAAACGTACACCACAAATACTGAAAGGGAGAATAGAGATTAATAACTGTATAATTTACATCAAATGTACTTAAACACTAACTAACCACGAGCCTAAAACCCCGCGCGGGCCGGGGGTATAATCGCACAACTTAAAATATCATCTCGTAAATATTCATAATATTGTAGTATCGTTTAAAGAATAAAAACAGAATAAAGACTAGACTTTACACTGATCAACGACGAACGGCTAACAGCAACGTATCGCGAGTGGCGCCCCTCCGCGGCCGGCGGCGGGGCCAGTGTCGCCAGCGCGAGGCTCGAAACGGCCGAGCGGGCGAATTAATTAAAAGTATACTTAAAAACATAACATGTGACCGTCGGACCGCCGACCGCGGAGACAACTCAATATACAATTATAATACCTATTCAATAAATTACATAAATAATCTGAATTTAAAAACAAGTCTTAGGCTTTTGTTTAATCAATAACGTCGCATGTGGCAGTACCACGACCGACTTCGAGTTTCATTCCGTCACCACCTCGGCCCATCGGCGCCGGCGGCTGCCGGGACACGGCGATACTCAATATACATCAAACTTGGTACAGGTTCGGATAAATGATGAAAACATTAAACAAATCGGTCAACTGCATGACTAGAGAGGATTGTGTTTGTGGACGAGTACTATTTTACGCGTGGTTTTGTGACACGAATTCGTCGACAGCGTCGCCTCGTTTGCATAGATAGAACCCGATGGGCGGGGGAGGTGATGCAAATTATATTTACAAAATCGCAAACTAAAAAACACATCTTTGCGATCGATAGGCCGCCGATTCCCAGTAAACTCGACCATTGCACGGAGTTACGACGGGACTCCCCCCCTAAAAAGATAATATGGCGCGAGTTCCGGCGCAAGAAATCGGCATCTGGGTAATATAGGTAAGCCCCTTTGTACTGCAGGGATATGTAATAACAACAACACTCATCTACACGACGAAAGAACATCAAATATTTTACTTCGATATATATATAGAAGGGTAAATATCAGAAAATTACATTTAGTAATTGCGAAAAATTTTACGAACACACCTACCTACTTAATTGGAAGCTTGTTTTTAGGAGCATTCTTATTGCGTCGCTGAATTCTTTGTGAATATACAATTGCTAAGCGCACGCAGCGACATCTGTAAAGCGATCGTCGGAACAAAAAAAAAAATACGAATGTGGCAACACACGTCCAATATCTACTTTTGTTTATATTTCGATATAAAAATCCTCACGAAAACAAGCTCCCAATGATCCGATACACTTACTTTAGGTTTCGTCAAATTCACGATGAAAATACACAGAACTACACGCAGATCATGTGAACACGAGAAAGCGAATCCCCTACCTAACACGATACCGTTTCGCGCCGCATAGATTCCATAATGGTCCATTTTTGGCACATTTCCTTCCAAATATATTTTTTTTTAAATAATACTTTCGAGACGTCCGCGGCATCTGTCCGAACGCCGTTCGGGGGTCGTCACTTCAAAGTCTATCGACGATTCGCTCGCTTGGAAATATTTCAAACGTAGAAAATCGTTATTTTCAAATGGGAAACAGTGTGTACCTACACGTTACGTTCAATATGAAAATATATGTTATGAGAACACTTAAAATATTAAAC
>DWDX01001844.1:0-17000 GCA_018245675.1 Agara michaeli | reverse complement strand
ACCAATCCGCACTTGGCCAGCGTGGTAGACTATGGCCTAAATCCCTCTCACTATGAGAGGAGACCCGGTCCAGCAGTTCACCAACAAAAGGGTCGAAAAAAAAAAAAAACATTCAAACTGCACAATGGTATGAACAGTAATGGGTCGCTGGCCCATTTGTACCAACACCGATACTTAGCCAACTAGATGAACGTGATAGTGACCTATTATACGAGTACTTACATACTCGTATATCAACAAGTGACAATGACCGTTAGTAATAAAAAGGCTTTTGTCGAACATTATTTTTTACATTCTATAAAACTAAACGTAACTGATTTTATTATGATCTAAACAGTACCTACTAGTGACGACAGTTCATCCGAACCCACTCGATCTAGGCTTTTTGTCTACTAACGGTGAATGTTGACCGTTATTAATAAAATAGAACGGTCCAGGTCAACAATTATTTATTTAGTTATTTATTTGAGAAACATATATTATAAATGGGATTATACAAAAGTATCCGAAACTAAATGTATTATTGTTTAGATATAGGCTAACTTTACTTTTCATTAACCAATGAAAGTAAAATATTATGAATCAGATTGAAGTAATTTAGTTCAGTAATAATATATTCGTATTAAAATCGATTATAATCGGTAATATAAAAATCGTATACTTCCCATGAGTTTAATATAATAAATGTTTACAGATTCATAAAACAGCTAGCGTACCATGAGATATATTATCTAACCATTCGTATGAAGGCACTAGCTAGCCGATATAGCCCTGTTATATATTAACGGCCGACAACGCATCGTTTGAACGCGTACCGTTAACTATTTAGAAATAGGCTTCACTTTACATCAAATACATGTGGTCAAATATTTAGTATGTGTATTACATACCTGCATATAATGATTAGGACAATTTCATACACGGCTGCCTGATTCCAAAAACGCAAATGTTCATCACACAAATGCTTGTTTGTCCTGAGTGTAAATCGAACTGACGACCTCGGGTTTCCCAGTCAGCGTTTCCAATCACTCCCTCACGAGTCCAGTGCTTAGTTTGTGAGATTTTCTGTTAGTTCACGATTATGACTGACTAATTGATTTGAAAATACGAGAATATTAAAAAAAAATGCCACTGGCAATTGCGGTGGTTAACAATATCACAGATTTTACACTTAATTGCTTGAAAATGCCAATTCCAATATAAATCAAGCTGTGAGTGCAAGCAATTTTCATTGCCACTCGTAAAACATAGAGAATTTCACTAAGTCATGCTAATTAATAAAGATATTTCATATTTACCACTTCACTCGTAAAATGTTTTACCGGAAATAGCTGACATCCTGCGGCGGCGTGAAAGCCTTACTTAATACCGAAATAAATTGTGCTCATAGAACTGTGCAAGAGAAATCCAATAATAAGTGTGATGTATTCACAAGAACAGCAATTTTGCGGGCTTTCGAATATTTGAGTCGTACAACAGTTCACAGCCAAAGTAATAACTTGATATTTGATTTAATGGAATCCATATACGAACATTTTCAAATAATGCTAAAAGTAAAGTTTTTCAATTTTAACATATCCAGACTTTTTTCATCTACATAGAGACAGTGGCGGTTTTGTTTTTAATTACTCCTATCTTTTCTTCTCTTATTTACTTACTCAGTGACACTTATTGTTATCTTTCAGTTATTTGTTACGTCGACTTTCCAATCAAACGATCTATCCACATACTCCCTGACCCCTCTTAGCCTATAGCATAGCCCTCTCGGAACATTTTAATATTGCCCCCATGTCCAAAGAAGCCGTCAAGCTGTCATTTTCGAAAATATTTCGCTATTTTGAAAGACTTAGCTTCCGATTATTATAAAGCCTGCTATTGCACGTATAAAGTTACGTCATTTATGATTCAATTAGTATGGAACGATGTAAAATCGATCGAGTATTACGCGTCACAAAGGTATATATAATATTTCAAAAGTACTTTCATTCGTGCGTAAACATTTTGTAACAATACGAAACCGTTGAATGATTTTTTTAAATATTTCCAACACTTCATACGACAAGTAAGAATATTATTGTTTTGTAACAAGGTGTCGTACGTTTTGTGAAATGTTGCACGTAACTGATAATAAAATATAATTCAGTTTTTATTATTATATACCTTTATTTTAAGCCTTACGTATAGCTTAAGTCGCATAAAGTAGAGCATACTTCAGACATCCAAGGACACCTTGTTTACAAAGGTTCTTGTTAAGAATATTATTTTGCCATATTGTGCATTTTATCATATTAAGCAGTGATGGTTGCGGTTCAAACCCTGGCATGCACTTAATTAGATTAAAAATTAAATTCCTAGTTATAATGCTGAAGAAAAATATTCTCAGGAAACCTGCATACCCCAGTCTCCGTAATATATGTATTTTTTAGAAACGTTGCTTACTTTATTGTATTCCAATTATAAAGTTGTGATTTCTATAATATTAAGTCAGGTAGCGTTATAAGCGTTAAGAAGCATAGGCAGAAGCTTTGGAACACGTGAAGTTTTAAAAATAGTAACGGAACTGTTAGTGATATCATATAGAATATTGCTTTTAATCAAGATAGCGTCAAGTATTTCATGTCCGACTGCTACCTCTAAAAGATGAAATAAAATGTGCGCCAGTGTACCTGCGCCTTAAAGTTGGTGCGCCTCATTTAAATAATTTCCATAAGAGCACCGTATGTATGTAAGTGTACCAAATGTGGAATAAATATTCATACATTTCAATTCTGATTTCCTCTCAAAATGTTGTTACTCGAAACGGGTGTTGAACCCTATCCACAGTATCTTGCATTAGGCGTGTTATCTTTGATGTTTTATTTCCTGTTACCCATTTTGGGTCAAGCGTTCCTATCGATGTGATGCAACCCCAGTGTTTGTAATCTATGATGTTGATATGATCCGTTTTGGAAGTTTTATAGTTTTATTGCAGCGAAGTGTTTTGATAGGAGCTGTCGCAATGCTCGTTTAGCTACCTGCGATTTAACGGATATTTGATGTGTGAGAGCAGAAGCTTCTGAACGTTGGCGTAAATCTATATATATAAAAGCGAAAGGACACTCACTCACTCACTCATCACGAAATCTCAGAAACTACAAGTGCTAGGAGTTTCAAATTTTGCATGCGGTTTCTTTTAAGGACGTAAGTGCTCACTAAGACGGGATTTTATGAAATTCAATCCCTAAGGGGGTGAAATGGGTGAAGTTTGTATGAAACTGTCAATTTTAAACCGATCGGGCTGAGACTTTGCATGCATAAAGCTACTATGACAAAAGCATCCCCTAAGAAAGGATTTTGATAAATTACACCCCCAAGGGGATAAAATAGGGGATGCAAGTTTGTATAAATCTTGGATTTCACTTAAATTCAAATGCGGATGAAGTTGCGGGCACAGCTAGTAATATTATAAATGCAAAAGTAACTGTCTGTGTGTTACGCTTTCGTGCCTAAACCACTAAACCTGATTTTAATGATGTTTGGTACAGAGATAGATATAACCTTGGGAAAGGACATAAGCTACCTTTTATTGCTATTTTTATTTAAAAAGGGGTTGAAGCGGCTGAAATCGGGGAAATTTTACGGAAGTTTCTCATTGTCAAAGATAAAACCATGAAACTTGGAATTTAGGCAGTTAATAAATAAATCCTAGCATACCTAGCTATCCTTTGAATTGTTAGATTAGATTATGTTATTTTCGCCATTAAGGTAGCCATCTAACTTTGTTTATTTTATAATAAGTGATACCTCTTTTTTAATTACGTTTTTCCTTTATTTATTTTCATAAAAAATAATTTAAATAAGTCATAATACACATATAAACTATTGGTGATTACATTACATTACATTTTGTACATGTATTAAAATTGTTATCTACACTAAACCACAGCAATTTGTATATGTATTATATGCAACAAGTGTCCTAGAAAATTTTAATGCTGCCCAAAGTCACTATTCCGTGTGGACAGAGTCGCGGGCTAAAGCTGATAATCTACATAGTGTGTACAATCAAATGTTGGCTTGATGTTCACGTAGATGGGGTAACATATTATGTAATCATTCAAAACAGTCATTTAAGTAAGCTTTTAATAAATAATTGTGTATGTACACATAAACATTCTTAGTTCAATGGAAAATGCTGTTCATTGGAATATCATATACACATATATTTTAACCAAAACAACATGGTAACTTAAATACTAATTGGATGAACAAGTTTCACATTACTCAAAATGAAACAAGTCTTACCAGACAGCTTACATTATGTAATAGTCGATACATTGAGCCAAACAGAAAAACCATTTTATTTCAATAAGCTAGAAACAGTTCATTTATTGTATAAATTTGTTATCTTTTATGCCTTATTTTAACAAATGGTGACTTAATGGCACATGTAATTTTCCACCAGTGTACCCAGTGATGTTGAAATTTTACTATATTATCATACTAACAGTCAAATATACAAATAAACAATCGGATGACAGACACAATTTCTAATCCACTAATTTAATGATACTAGCATAATGTACATATAACAATACTGAATTCTGCTTATTGACCTTGATTTTCTTCATTATTCTGATTTTTAAGCTCGACTCTAATATCAATACTTGATTGTAAGAGTTCTTTTAATTTCTTGTGTATGTCATCATTTTTCTGCTCTAAAAAATCTAGAGCTAGATTTAGTTCATCCAGTTTAGAATCCAGTAACACGTATTCTGCAATAGAGATTACTATAATTAATATTACAGGAAATACAACTTTTGTGATAATGATCATGTTGGGGTCACCAATATAATGGTAGCATATAAATGTGATCCTCAACATAGTGGTTATAGAAATACTTTCTATAAATTTACTTGCATAAGAACTCCGAACTAGATTCTGATATAATTCTGATAGAAAAATCTTACCATTTCGATATATATATTTTTTGACATGTATAATAAACATTGATCAGAATACATTTTGAAATATATACTTTCCTTTTAATTATTACATGGCGTATTGGTCTGTCACTATATAGTCGTAACTAATGTGTTTTAAGTGTACCGGGATCCTAAATAGCAGATATTTAAAAAAGGAAAGCTGCTAGTTTATTTTACCTTCTCGTACATTTTCTACATTTTCCTCATCAATAGGGTCAACAATCTCCGCATTTTCGGCACCAGTCGGTCTATTATCTTCATTTCGTGCCATATTTATCAAAATTATTCGACGATCAACGGTCAAAGAATTATTCAGAATTTATTATACACAAAAAGACGGTTGTTTTTAGGACGAATAGTTTTTATGACAATTAGTACTTATACTTAGCTCTGACAGTTTGACATGACAGGTATGGCCAATCATAACACACCTTAAAAGAAGCTTATTCTGTATAGGGATGATTACGTAATTATTTATCTATAACATAAAACTAAATCCTTAACGGGGTAAGGAGAAAGAACCGATTGCTAAATATCTCGGTCCTTACAAACTTGACGTACTTCAACTACATTCATCACTCTATATACACGCCTACACGCCGGTTTACGGAGACTCTTGACTCCCTCGTCAGTTATATTACTGTTTTTATTATATTATCTTTGATTTAAATATGGGACTGGCATGTAATAATTAGAGGCGACCGTCTTCGTACATAAAAGTAACAAACAATTGTAATCAATCGTGAAATGCATGGTTAGTAACAATTCAATTACCGCAATACTGTTACCATCGAGTCATTATTTTTTAACCAGTTATTGTTCCTCTGTGGAACATGGATGTGAGAATGATGCAGCTAATCTACCGTAATGGGCCAGCGCGATTTTTTCACCATGTTTTCCTATACCGTTATAGCGACTGATATCTAGTCTGTGAACCTAAAACACACCCAACTTTCTAAATTCAGAGGTGAATGCCAACTTTTGAACCCAGACCCCAGGATAGAAAGAGTAAAATCCAAAGATTAGTTTATCGCTGCTTTCGAATTATTATAATTCAACGATTTTTATTAACGTCTAATACATTTTTATTATCATCTTTTACTTACTGAACTAATTAGAACTAGAGTCGTATTTTTACAGGTCTGTTGGAGGACAGTCGCAAATGTTTATAGGTCGCAGCGGCCACTTCTACCGAGTGCCAGCTCCTTTGAAGGTCTTTTAAAATGTATATTTTCGTGCATTTAAGTAATAGTAAAATATTATTAGATAATTTAGCTCCGCTTGAAATAATGAGTGTGCTACACGTGCATTACAAAACCCATAAAATATTCGATCTAAATTTATAAACCTTAATATTGGTCGACTTGTCAGAGTTCCCTGATCTGTTGTCATAATTCTTAATAATTATTAATATTCTAATATGCTTCATAACGGTTTATCCGAGAAACAACAATGGCTTTGAAATTTTGCCGTTACTGGTTTCTCATCCAGGTATTGATCGAATTCGTTATTGCATACCCATAACGTATATTTCACTTTTATCGAATAGTTTACTTTATTATAAAAGAGATAAAATCGGTTGTTTCTTATGATCCCAAAATATCAACTGTTGGTACTAATATTAAAATGGGTCAATTTTATTTCATAAAATTAGTCTTCCAGAATAAGCACTGGCATCATAATCAACATAGAGTCAAGTCAACTGATAAACCATGGAGAATACACAAGTTTCCAATTACTTTGATACAAAAAAATATGTAGGTAATGTGTTCTTTATTTTACAAACAAATTTGGTTATCTTGGAGGCTGAAACACTGTTTACAATTTTTTTTCTTACATTGAGTTGATTTGGACAAGTAGCTAAATTCTGTATTTTATGGTAGATAACATTATAACAGAGAAACATATATTATACTCTGTGGATTAGACTGATTGATCATTTTATTTGTGTATTTTATCTTTATTATCTATGAACTGAACAGGAAGCAGACAAGGCAAAAAAGTTTTTGTATCGAATAGCAATACTTGGCAAAAAATAAATAATATAATTCTGCAGTGCACATTTTTCTTATTGTTAGACTATAACGATTTCGTAACGTAAGACGAATTTAGTTTTCTCTCAAGTGTATTTTTAAGCATTGGTAATAATCGAAGTGTTGTAAGATAGCTTAGCTTGCTGGCGAATTTTAGTTACAATTATTTTGTAATTAGTGGATCATTCCATTATATTGAATTTGAGACTAACCGCCCCTTCTAAGACACTATATAGTACGCATCACAGTATTAAACATAAGTGTCATATGCTTCATACAATATCACCTGGACTGGATACTTTATAACAAAACAATACAAACTATGAGTCACTGATGAATACCTATTCACCTATACCTTAAAATAACAATACTAAAATAAATGATCATTTTAACTTTGTATATTACGAATAACGATTTCTCTCTTAAATCTTGATATAAACAATGAATGTCACGACATCTGTTCACGTACTAATTCAATAAGTATTGATTGCAGCACAATGACGTCTGGACCGTACAATTACTCTTACATTTTTAAATACATCATTATTGGGGATATGGGAGTAGGAAAATCATGCCTGTTGCACCAGTTTACAGAGAAAAAATGTGAGTACATGTGAAATAATTATAAGTATATGTTCGTCTATATATCTTAATTTGTTTTTATAATAAATTGTTTATTATTTATTTGAAAACTTTTCCTTTTATTCCTTATGGATTTCTTCAATTTATAGCGCTAGCTGTAGGAGTACATATGATTTTTGATTAATTTTGTTTTAGAAGATCATTTCATTTGATTATGTTACTTCTACGCTTCTTTTAATTCTTGGCTGCCGTGTTCTGCACCTTGGCTTGGCGGTTGGTGACACAAAACTTGTTTCCTTATTGTCGTGGCAGGGCCCAATTACTTTATTAACGATGATGATAATTAGACATTGTAGCGTGTCTCGCAACATATTGCATTGTTTCAGTCATGGCTGATTGTCCTCATACTATTGGAGTTGAATTTGGCACCCGAATTATTGAAGTTGCTGGGCAAAAGATCAAATTACAAATATGGGATACTGCCGGACAAGAGCGATTTAGGGCTGTGACTCGATCATACTATAGAGGAGCTGCAGGTGCACTCATGGTCTATGACATAACGCGAAGGTAAAACAACATTACATATTCACAGACAGTTACGTTTTAACAGTGTTTTGTATGTAATGGAAAAAGACACACATTTGACCTTGAACCTAATATAATATACTAGCGTTTGTCCGCGACTTCGTCTGTGCGGAATACTGACTTTGGGCAGCATTTTAATTTCCTAAGAAAGGTAATATGCCCTATCTTTAACTGTATTATACATCAATCCTACAAAATTAGTACATTTTAAGTGAAACTATTTAGGACAAAAATCACAGCCTATGTTTATCTTCTTCTTCTTCCATATCACTGCAGAATAATTTCATATGGTGAATATTTTTGTTTCACATTATTGTTGTTGTTATTGTTGTCTGTTTGCAAAATATTTTCCTTAGCACTTTTAATTCACCTTACAGTCTTTCATATATTGATATTTTCATTGCTTTTTCTTATATTATATGCTTGCTTTTTTAACTTGAAAAGCCTTGTTCTTGTTTTATTTGTTCTTTTTTGTGATGTTATCATGACATAAAGGATCATATGGCTACATCAAGGGCTGATGATCAGAACGGGCATTTGTAACTGGTGAACTCAATTTTGTAGGCTCGATAATATTTTCTACTACTACTATTAATCAGCCTGTATCATCCATCCACTACTGGGTATTGGCCTCCCATTTAATGCACTCTTTTTTTGGTCTTGTGCTACTCGCATCCATCGCAGTTCCACACATCGCACATCCAAAGTAGTGGAACTGCGATGGGTAATATGCCCATCAAGCTATGTATATATATATATATATATATATATATATATAATATTTTTATTTTTTCAGATCAACGTACAACCATTTAAGCAGTTGGCTCACAGATACTCGCAATTTAACAAACCCTAGTACTGTGATATTCTTAATTGGTAATAAATCTGACCTGGATGGACAGCGAGATGTAACATATGAAGAGGCCAAGCAGTTTGCAGATGAGAATGGACTGATGTTTGTTGAAGCCAGTGCAAAAACGTAAGTTACACCACGTAATTGTATAATTGAATCAAATGAAAAAAATTTACTGTTTTGCATTAATTCTATAAGTGGGCTAATTGCTTAAACCCTTAAACCATTTACAATCAAAAATAATACATCAGTACATGTAAGAAATAGATTTTTGATTTAAGAATTTATTTCGTGTCAGAATTGTTCATGCCATTAATCACTACATAGTATAAAACAAAGTTGCTTTCTCTGTCCCTATGTCCCTATGTATGCTTAGATCTTTAAAACTACGAAACGGACTTTGATGCGGTTTTTTTTAATGGATAGAATGATTCGAGAGGAAGGTTTATATGTATAATAACATATGTATAACAATATATGCGCGGGACGAAGTCGCAGGCAATAGCAAGTTAATAATAAATTGAATTGACACAGAATTGGAGAATCCTATACATTTTTCCCTACCTACTCCTTTCCTATTTAAATAACCAGCTGTTCTTTTGTATTCTGTGTGTGTGTATCTGTCCAAAAGATTTATCCACATTTGTAAACAGTAATGAATACAGGAATGTGTCGGGAGATCAGTGATTGATAGAAATATATGACACCTGATGCTTTTTGTCTGCCTTGTTAAGGACCTGGTGTGATGCTATAATAAGTGTATATATTTACTGACGAATATTTTTTTGATTCTTTGAATTTACCTAAAATTTCGGCTATTGTACATAATTGTCATAGCATTTGTAACATAATTAATGATTACTACAGGGGTCAAAACGTGGAGGAAGCGTTCCTGGAAACAGCGAAAAAGATATATCAGAGTATCCAGGACGGTCGGTTGGACCTCAACGCGGCGGAGTCGGGCGTGCAGCACAAGCCGGCGTCGCCGGGCCGCCCGTTGGCCGCGCCGCCCGCCGCGCGCGATAACTGCGCCTGCTAGCCGCCCGCTTCTCAACCTATCATTGTCAAAGTTCTTTTATTACGTCACATAACTTTTATAGCCGCGAAACTTCAATCATGTATCGGCCTCTTCTATTGACTCACGTATTGACTATACTGTCCGCTTTCAATACCTTCCTTAGTATTAACAGATACGAGTCTACAATTAGAAGGATCGCTTTGAAAAAAGAACATGAAGTGAACGTGAGAAGAGGTTGCTTTTATATACCTACAGGTGCCGGGGCTTGGTATTGTATTGGTGTGACCCCACAGCCCCTGTATTTTGATGAAATTGACGCTTGATGATATTGAGGCTAACCATGTGCATTCACAAATTTTGTTAATGCTGATTTCGTTAAATATCTTGGTCCTCAATGAAAATTTGTTGTTATGGTAGTAATTATTCTTATTATGAAGAATTCACTTTTATCAATTATAAGCATAGTCAGGTGCGATCCACAGCAGTATAAATGAATTGTATTTTTTCAAGCCACATGAAAATTTAAATACAGTTATTTATTTATTTATTAAATAATAATCGTATATGTATCGGAAAATCAGTTATTATAACAAAAGATTTGTTAAAAACTAATCACTATAACTCTTATTATGTCACTGCCGGGCCACGAGATCCTTTGGGGCTTGTCATTGAGACAGGATTGATACGAGTTCAGTATATAAACCGATCTACTTACTGCCTTGGACTAAAGTTACGATCATAAATCAATGTCGGTATATTGAGCAATTTGTCGTTTTATCTTTCTCTTGTGATTTAAAGAAACCGTATTAAAATGCTAGTGTGGCTGTACATGTGTTATTTTTGTCAATACATTAACATTTTCATCGAGGTCTCAGTTCTCTTTTAAAGTTTTGACATTCCAAGATTGAAAGTTGAAGTCTTTTGTAATAAAACCCCCTTTACATTTGAAATGCATTTCAAAATAAAAATACAGTGGATTTCGTACATTCAATGGATTTCTATGTTTGTGGCGATTCACAAGTTTTAGTTCATTTACACAGAGCGAAAGAGACGGAGAGAGACCGGTTACAGTTACTGAATTCCGAATACCGTCTAGTGTGTTCGCTCATTGGTCCTATATACAACGTCACTAATTCAAAAACGTGTTCGTTATATACGGTTCTGCGGTTTCTATGAACGGACGTTACTGGTACCTTGAAGTCATTAAATTTCACTGCTTAATTTATTTACTTAAGTTACTCCTTAACCATATGTCTATTAGTTTGCAACTTTAACGAACTTACTGTGTGCAAATTTATGATAAACATTTTAGAAACTCCCACATGAATATGGAATCTATTTTTGTTTGGTAGATATAAGGTCAGAATTAAGTAGTTTTAGGTGAGTTCCATCAATCTGATTTCCTTTGTTTAATTTTTTTGGCAGGGTTTAGCATACGCTCAGGGCGTTAAGGAATAGCTTATTTTTTATTACTCTAATAACACATATTCTTATGAAGGTATATCTCTATGAAATGTATAGTTCAGATGCGACCTTGTTACCGACCGACTGACCGACCGTGTAATCGAAACATGTTCATTGATTTGTTTTTAATTGGACCGTATAAATTGTAAAACTATATTTGGAAAATGTTATGCCCTTAGGTATGGAACGTTTGTATTATATTATAAATTACGAAACTTAGCTTGTGGATAAGCGATTTTTGCACAGTACTATGGGTATTCGTTGAATGTATTGGATTTGGTGTTGGGAGTGTAAAGAAAGTAGCTTCACTTCATTGCTATTATTTCGTCAAATCGATGTCTGTTCATTTATGCTATTCGTGTATTTTCTTTAGATATGTACAACTTACACAACAAGTTGCAATCGTTCACTGCTGAAGTTGCACGCTGTATACATAATACAGGAGTTGCTGTTTAAGTAATATACATAAACACGCGACCACATGCAGTAGTCTATACGGATGACATCTACTGGAGATAATGAAATGATCTACTTCGGCTCTGCAGTGCGCTTGGTGAATTATTACAAAAGTGTGCTCCATGTATGTCCTCTTGTAATAATTTTGTTGAGAGTGCGACTAATTTTAACTAGCTTAATAGGAAATAACTACTTAGCAAATAGTTTGTCCGTTTAGTAGTAAACAATAACATTAAAAGTACTTTTTTCACTTTCTCTTTTTCGGTTGTCATGTATAGATAAAAGAAAAAGAAACGAATTCGATTAATAATATTTATTGGACGTTATTGTTGTTTCATCTGTGTTATATAATTAAATGAGTTTATTAATATTTAATTATTTTTATTTTTAATGCGTGTTATGATCTAATGTTTACAAATGTATACTTTACAATATAATCTGCAGATCACTATATTATATTAGTTATAACATTCCCAGCATATTTGTTATTAGGCACTGGTTTCTGCAGTGGAACGTAAATATTGATGTATTTTTCCAATATTGCACTTTTTTACAATTAAGCGATCAATAGAACTTAAATCAAATATGTAGATAGGTACGTCATATTTTACGACTTTTTTAAGTAGGTGAAATATACGAGAACAGTGTTCAGTTTGTTTTCTTAAGCGCATTGGCACATAATACATATATAAGATGGAAATCGAAATCGAAGCAGTAAAGCTAATTCAAAGAGCAGTATTTTATACATAATAACGCTCTCACTCGATGAACCCAATTTTTGAAGATTATCATTATTATTAATATTACAAGTGTATCGGGCGCAGTTGTGCGAGCGAACGAGACTCCACAACTTGATCGTAGTCTTCCACAATTATGTCATTGACGGCGTGTGTGGAGCTGAGCGTCATCATACATTACCAATAAGTTAATTTCGTCTCTTACTGCCACGTGATAAATTTCCATCCCGGATAACCATCGAACCAAAATAAAACCGGAACTCTGTTATCCGTTTACTTTTAAAATGTGCATATCGCTGTTGATCTTCACTGTATACATTTGTATTTAAATCTATGTAAAGTATTAGATAAGTACACATTTTACATAATATATGTTATTATTGTATGTATGTAGGTGGACTGTTCTGTTATACAACTGTGTAATGAGCGAGTGTTTGTTACGTTTAATCTAGAAGGCACTTACGATATCCATAAAATTGGATATTTAAAACGTTTTGGCACGTAAACATAAGTTTATTTTATCAACTAGCAGTTAAAGAAAACAAGTTTTTAATTGTACTCTACCAGTAATATAATGGTTATATTTTATTTTTCTTGAAAATGAAAGATAATTAATTACCTTTTTGTGCTAACACTAATGAAAATATTTTCATTTCGTTTTAAAATACCATTGTTATTGATAAGTAAGTGATTCATGCCGTGTCTCTGCGATGTTTGTTTTAATATTATGAAGGACGCAAAGGACATTTTATCATTTCAATATTAAATTTAAAATTGTAAATGATTAATGTTGCATTTGCATTTTGCAATATGATTTGAAAATTTAATCAAATGACAAGAGAAATAAAGTGTACCTGTATTAGTGGTAGATAGTAACGCTGTCATTGAACGAAAAATATACATATAACTAGAAATATAATATATTTTAATATCGTATAAACGTAAAAATAAATGTATGTACAGTGTACAAAAATTAGTTTTATTAGTATGAAATCATATATATATGCAATTTTTATACAATTTAAATATTAGAATGACTGCAACGTGATAACTTTACGTAACATCACGCCTGTAATCCCCTAAGGGGTAGGCAGAGGAGGGATGATAACTTTAATATCTCATATATCTCACGGGATTAACGCACAAAGCTTAGACATTGTTGGTAATGATTCAGGGGCCCATTGGATATAACTAAGTATAAAACTTTTGATGAAGACACTATTACCGTCACCTTCATCTATACCTATATTATAATGATCTCTGCTATCTATCGGAAATAGTTTAAGCAGATGCGAAAAAGTTTTATATTTATTTGTATTGTGAAGAGTTGACAATAAATTATTTTGGTTTTGATGTCGCTTGCCTCGAGTAGGCCCTCGATGACGGACCCGATTGGACGGATTATATTTTCTCTTTAAGTACCTACGATTGCTGATAGCTATTTGTCGAGAGTCAGGTTTTTGAAGGGCGAGGAGAGGAATATTAACTCGCAAAACCGACGTAGGGTTTTAAAAATAAACAAATAGATATAACGGTTATTTATTTGAAACGTTATTTACAGCCCACCCGCCACCCGCCGTCGTTCATTACCGAGCACCGTATACGTAGGTAGAAAGTGGAAGCGTTACAACTTGGCCTGCGTGTTCTGCAGCAGCACGTCGTGCATGTCTCGCAGCGCGCGCTCGAGCGCGGCGCGGTAGGGCGCGGCGCCGGTGTCGCGGTGCTCGACGAACGCGGCCGTCGCGAAGTTGACGTCGCGCTCGCGCGGGTTGTAGCACGTGGCGTAGCCGTCCGCCACCAGCGGCCCGTAGCACATGAACCCGTCGCACTTGCATGCGACCTGTGGACATCGCGACCGCGGGACTTCATTGAGCCGCTGTACACTCGACTGTTACCGTAAAGTTATTCAATGATTTATGTAACTAATTGTAAGCACGAGATGCTCAACTTTCGGTTTTGGCCTTGCGGTACGATATCGAGGAAAAATACAATGCTTATGTGAAATCTAAAAGTACTTATATTTAACAGAAAAGTGTTAGAACTTACGCAGTTACGCAAAATCATACAAAAACGTACTTGACTTGTAGATATGCGCATGTGTGCACTTCTCACGTATCCGTGATCTTGGTATAATTTAGGAATTTCGATGCCATTCTCAATGGCCGTCAGTTTTAATCCCAGCAGATGTCTGTCGACCCCGAAACCTTGCAAGGCCTGTCAATGAAACACGACATGATTTAATTAGCGTTCTGCATACTTGCATTTATGTCGACAACTAAAACGATTGTCATGCTACGTTTCGATCTGGAGACAAAGGCAAAGGCGTGTAGCGTTTGGAATGACACAAACGGTGAGCATAAAAGGTACTCCAGGTGTCTTAAACCGTTCTTAGAACTTCTTATTGGTGACAAATTCTCCTTATATGCTTTATTCTGATGTCTAAACTAAAAAAGATTTAAAAAAAATTAAAAACATGCCTGTACTGTGTAGTCTTTATGAGCCTTGATCGCTCTTTGCATCGATGCCAATTTCGCTTTTGGCGAGCTTCGGTCGTCCAGCATAGTTTTAGCGAACTCGATAGATTCCACCGAGCAGGATCGTATGGTTTCCGTTCGACCTCCCGCGTACATTCTGGTTGCTGCTGACTCGTAGTGAGCGCCGGGAGTCTTATGTAGGCTGTTCAATATGAATTTGTTAAGTACGGTTATACTTTATAAGAATAGGTCTTTTCAATTTACACTAACACTTTTCATAAAAATTAATTATTACATTAATAACTGTTATATATGTAGTATAATAGCCAACCATATAAATATGTATTTAAGTAAGAAAGTTTAGATGCTACTAACCTATAGAAGGCATATTGCATGGCCATTTGCAAGAAGCTGTCCGGACTCATCTTGTGTGTCTTAATGAAGTTTTTACCGAACATTTCAAATTTAAAACAGTTCAGTTCTAAATTAGCTACTAATCTGTAAAAAAATAACAGATAAAAGTAAATTTTTGATGTGTTCATTTCACTTTAATAGATGACTCCAAAAAGTTACAAGAAATTTCGTTCCTGAAAAATGAATAAACATAGAGTATATAAAAAAATGAAGCTTCACGAGACGCCTGGCAGATGTAGGCATCTAATTTGAAGGGTTATGAAAAAAATCATGCAATTTAATTAATGGGGGATTTAGAGTCTCCAATATCGGGGTGTATATATGAAGAATGTGATGAGTGTAGAAGAGGCTCGTCAGGTCTTCAGGGATAGAAATATTTGGCACTCGGTGCTGTCCTCCTACCCCGTTAGGAACCTCATACCATCATACCAGTTAACTTTTTTTTACGTGGGGAAATCCATCATGGATACCCATGGTAGTTTAAAAGAGCCTACCTGTCCAAATTAATCTCTGCCGTCTTTATCATTTTAGCCACTTCACTGTTTACATTGAAGTCCAATCGAACGGGATCCTTGGGACGCGAAGATGTTGCTTGTGTAGGTGCTTTATTTTGATCGCTTAAATATAATTAAACAATAATTATTGTTATGGTTCAACATATTTATAAAATCTTTCATTTTAACATAATTGAAAGTATACCTTTACCATCAATACGTAATGTATAAATAAACAGCGCGTATGCACCGCGTCGTCGAGAGGGGTTTGCCTACAAGTGAACTCTCCAGGCTGTTTTAGAACGACGTTTAGTAGTAAAATACACCAGCAAGTAATTGACGAACTTGATTGTAGTAATAATTTAAAGGATCTAAAATACATCCGATAAAATCTGTCAAAATATATAACGTTCTACATCCTCGTGACAATCTGTTGCCATAAGTTACCGAGGGATACGTCGCGAGTCGTAACTTGATGGTTGTATTCTTTTTCTTCTGCGTGGTAGACTATGGCCTAAATCCCTCGCAGTATGATAGGAGACCCGGTTCGGCAGTGGACCAATAAAAGAGTCTAAGAAACAGATTGTTGTATGCTCACATGTAATCAATAATGAAATCCGTAAGCACAGCAATCGGCTGCCCCTCCGCCGGGGAATGTTCGTACGTAAGACCCGTAATGCCATCGGCGCCCACTATAAACTGTAGTACATAACATAATAAAAATGCAGAATTAATCTATTAAAACTAAAACAGAAGTGAAGTCAATTTTATAATAATAATTCTCATGTAATCTAAAGTATAATTTAAGATGACATAAAAGTTTGTTGCCGCGCTTTATACTCGTAGTAGTGTAGCCCTAGCACGAACCTCTAGCGACGAAGTATTCGTACGGTAAATGGTAAAAAATTGTATGAAAAATTTACAGC
>DWDX01001843.1:0-17002 GCA_018245675.1 Agara michaeli | reverse complement strand
GTGAACTTGCATTGGATACATCAGCAAAATTATCTTCTGATTTCGTTGGTGAATCCCTAGGACTCAGTGGTTTTTTATCAATAACGGATATTATCTGGTCATCATTTTTGAGAATTACAGTTTGATCATCACTTCCAATAACGACAGATTGCGCATTACTTTCAATAATGACTGGTTGTTCTTCAATCTCAGTAAAAACCGCTTGGTCATTATTTTCAGTAAGGACTGGATGATCAACATTCACAGTAACATTCGCTTGGTCATCTTTTTCAGTTTTGAACTGTGGTTCATCATTATAAGTAATGACTAATTGGTCATTATGCTCAATAATGACGGGTTTCTCACAATGATCAGTAATAATCATATGGTCATCATCTTTAAGACTGACCTTTTCGTCATTATTGTCAATAACAATTTCTTCACCATTTGGTCTTTTCAAATTTTCTTCTATTTCTTTATCCCGGTTTAGCATATTTTCGTTTTTGATTTCATTTTCAATCAATTGTTTATTTAAGAAAGCAGTTTCAATCTCGTTGAGTTGCTCTATAGTGGCATTTGCTTGACTAGAAAGTTCATTATCAGACTTTTTATTAGGAATATCATCATGTTGTCTCTTGACATGTTTTGGCGACTTTATTATTACATGTTTAGGAGACACGTTTGCAATTTCCATAGCTTTACCTATTTCAACAGAACTCATAATCAAATCTTCCTTGACAACAGTAGTAGTAGTAGCGATTTCAGGCATTTCTTCGGGAGCCTGATCAATATCATCACATGTGTCTTTTACGTCTTTTTCTTTGATGTCAGAGAGCCTCAAGCTATCTTTAGGAGTTTTTGGCTCTGGTTTGGTCGTAATTTTAGAAGCAACAATTTTGTTGCTAAAGAATTCAATATTTGCCTTTGGGCTTGTACTGGAATGTGTTGAAGAAATCCTAGGGCTTATTTTGCCACTGCCAGGGCTAGCCTTACCCGTCAAGTTAGGGCTGTTTTTTCCACTTGGTGTGTTATGTCCAGACAGGCAAGGACTGTTTTTACCGGACACAGAAGGTGAACTTTTTACAGAATATGCACGTCTGAAATCCAATCGAACAAAGTCAGTCTTTCTAATCTCCCAAGCTAAGCTCTGAGGTCGTTGCGGTGGTGGAGTATTATCATACTCCCATTTCAGTCTAAACCATTCGCCTAAGGCTTTAAAGTCACGTGTGTAGTTTTCCAAAACAAGGATCACTTCTTGGCACTCATTCGGGTTTTCATTGGCCTCGACGAAGTTGTAAATTTCTCCTACCTGTGAAATAATGGCATAAAAATTACACCAGTATGTAATGATGACCTGATGTCCCCCAGTTATGTTCTAACACATATCCGTAGATGATGTTGAATACTTAGCGCCCATGGAGATGACTGTACCACCCTTTAATCATAAAAGAAACTTTAATTTCATTTCATTTAATGCACTTAGACAACCCATTGATTAGTTACTCACCGACCGATGCAGGTCACCAAATAACAGCGCCCAGTACCTCGCACGCATGTCCGACCGCTTGTCACGGCCGGCGGAGGCGGAGCGCAGGCGCACGGCGCGGGGGGCAGCACGCCGAGTGGGAGGAGTTGCGCGTGGAGGTTTGCGGGATACCCGCGCTAAGCAAACCGTCAATTTATGTTTATAGAAATGTAAAGACAATATTTAAATGTTGAATGTATTGTTAAGTTACTTTTCATTGATTACATGACCCTGGATAAAATAAATAAAATGTACTCAATCGTACAACATATCCTAGAGTAATAATAATATCTGATCGGCCAGCTGATCTCAAACTAGGCAGAGCCCCTACTAAGACCAGACATCTAATGAACATACATATATACATATTTACATTACTTATGTAGATATTTTTGCTACACCCAGGCACAGAACAAACAAATGTGCTAATAAAACTTCGGTGGAAATTAAACCCACATTCTACAGTTTCATAGTCAAGGTCTCTAACCACAATAGAGCCAGTATTAATATAGCCAGTCCGGTTATAATATGGTATAAGTTCAAGATTTAAAAAAAAACAGTGTCTAATAGAAAGATACAATAGAGTGGGTACTGATAACTGAAGGTCTTATTTATAATTTCACTACAGACTTTAATGATTTTAATTATTTTTGTAATGTTAGTCAAACACCAATATACTGGCTCCTTTATAATTAACACTGTGAATGATTACTTAATGGAAAAATCTATTAATTGTTACGTTTTAAAAATAATGGGCATATTTTCAGTTATAATTAATAGACAGTTGTTTAGTTGCTTACTCGAGCAGAAAGAGTAACTTTTTAAAAAACAAAAATTGTTAATTGTACAATGCGTTACTTTGCGAAAATTCATGTTATCAAATTTCGCTGGTTATAAATGCGAAACCGAAATTAGGAGATTATAAAAACGCTAAGTAGAATATTGTAAATTCAGATGCATTTCAATCGTAAAGTAATCTCTTAACCAGTCATAAGTTAAGTTATTATGTACTTACGCCCACGAAGACAAACGGGCAAACGCGTATGAGACATCGTATTGTAATATTATTTCATTCTAATGAACCAATAATGAAAATAAAAGCAATCTCACCTGGTGTGTCCACAGCAACATGAAAGGCCACCAGATTCCTCGCCTCTCGGCCTTCCTCTTGCACCAACTGCCTCACTTCTTCCATTTCGACTCAACCAAAAATACCTCACCGAAGCGCAAAATAAAATGCCAGAACTAAACACATCACTGTTTTACGTATACATTAAGGAACGTTTTGCCCTTCCATTACAAACAAATAAGTAATAGTGATAAACATAAATAATAACAAAAAATCGCAACAACAACAATTTTATCCACTATTCGCCAAAAAAAATCAGAACGTTAAATATTTTCATAACAATTCCTCGTTTTGACAATAACAAGGGTTTTTTTCAATTATCACGACAATTCTATTGGAAATTATTCTGATACAGCCAACACGAAGTCACAGATAAGAAATAGTATTAGCATGCTATGATATGTATTATAATCGTAAAAATATAAATATGTATTAATATTTCAAAATAACTTCAGTGTATCCATTTTATTTCAAAACATTTTGCATTTTCACTGGTATGGATAATCTCAAGGCGGAAAAAAGAAGGATGGACCATTATGGCTCTACATTTTTGTTATCATTGCGTTTAAAATATAAAATATCGTCAACCTGTATTCACATTACATCTGTGACATTTCTTTTCGTTGTCAAGCAAAATGGCGGATCAGGTAAATTACGATATTTTGGCGAAAATGATATATTTTCTAGTTTTTTTTTTCTAATTTTTGATCATTAAATATACTATATTTCATTAAAAATTCGAATGTAAACTTTTATAACTGTAATAGTTAACTTCCGAAGGAAAATGTGTATGTTGTGTACATCCACGTGCTGATCGGTTTTTACATGAATTTTCACTCTGAATGTTATAATAACACGAATTTTTCTGCACTCCAACTAATTGTAATAATATTTTATCTTCGGTTTTATTAAATAAAATGACGTTTAAGACTTGTAGAATTTATGTTGCTAAGAGGTTAGTTTTTTAATGAAGTGAACAATACCATAATTTTTTACTAAATTACTTTGTTTTACTATGATTAGTTCCCTGTTTTTAGTTTTTATTTATAACGTATTAGTTTTAGTTATAATAACTTATACTTACAAATTGCAGACGGAACGTTCATTCCAAAAGCAACCGACGGTGTTCTTGAACCGTAAGAAAGGGATCGGTGTGAAGCGTAGTAGGAAGCCTTTGAGGTACCACAAAGACGTGGGCCTCGGCTTCAAAACACCGCGCGAGGTAACGCATGCGTGTTCCATTCTAATATGTGCGTTTTACTTCTAGACAGAGAAAGCGTTTCAGAAACAGGCCACCATCTTCCTGAACCGGAAGGGTGGCATGAAGAAGAAGGACATGCGCCACCACAAGAACGTCGGGCTCGGTTTCAAGACGCCGCGTGAGGTTTGGTTTGTTATTTCAGGGCGGGCTCCCGGCGGTGGTGGCTTCGTTGCTAACAATGGGATCGACTTGTGGAACAATTAACTTGATCCCTAACACTAGTCCTCAATATCACATCTATTGTCTATTACGATATGTTATCTGTGCAATAATATTAACAGTTATTTTGTTTTGATCTTGAAGTGGCTAGTCCGGGTTGATAGTTAATTGTTCTCCCTCTGAGGTGGTCGGTCAATGTCATTATTCAGAAAAATCAACAAATGCTAATATCAAAAGCAGTCTGAAAGTTATCATCACTAATCTCAGGCCCATTGCTAGATATAGCCTCTATTGAGAAGTGTCACTGAGAATTGTATGCTATCATAATTATAATTGCACGGTACAGTTGTATGCAGACATATACAAAATATACAGAGGTCTGTATTTTAGTTAGGATTTTTTCATTACCCTATGGATGCTTTTTTAGTTTTTCTCTCATGTCGTGCGGCCGTGACCACTGAGTATTGTGTACATCACACATGTGTTTCCTGGTGGTGGGAATTGAACCCACAACCTTTGGTTTCGCAGTCGGGGTCTCTAACCACTCCACCACGTGACCAATCAATTGGATAGTAACATTGGGATTGTATTAAAATTGTGATGATTTTCATTGAGACTGCTTTTGTTATTATTCGAGACGCCCGTTAATCCTGGTGGCCTGCAATAAAGATATGCTTACGGTAAGCTTGCATGATATATGTCCTCTGCCGCTGCATACTATATTATGGTAAGGTGTCATTTTAATATTATACATTTACAATGTTAGTTTATTTAATTTATAAAACATTTTATCCGATCATAATTAATCATTATAAAAAATAAGTGGTATATATTATATGGTGGTAGCATGTTCTATTAGATTCTAAGGTTTAATAACTATGTAAATAATGACTGTGCTTATATTTTATGCCTATATATCGTTATGAAGCTTAGTACATACTCCAATCTTATTATAGTTCTATTTCGGGAAGTAATTTTTTAAATATGATACTGATATTTCTATGTGATTGTAAATAAAATCAAATAGCTTTATATGCTTTCATAATTGAGGCTTTTATGAAAGCAATGCATTAAATATAGCCTGGAACCAATACACTACACTCAACATTGCATACAAATTGATTTGATTCTATAAAATTTATCTCTTCGATTAAGTTGAATATTTTGATATAGTATGTTCACCTTCATATATATTGTAATAATGCCTTGGTTTGTTATAATTGAAAGTATGTTATTTTATTTGATATTATAAAATAACATTCAGATCTACAATATATATATATATATATATTTCCAAGCAGCTATACATATACAGGGAAACTTATTATTACTGTCTGTAATGCAATTTGGCATGCAGGTTCCAAAACATATGTAGGGTTGATGAAAAATAGGTTATTTAGTTTACACTATATCAACATTGGAAAGCACATTTTCACACATAAGTATGTAGAAATGATGAAATCCACACGACGGTCTTCTGACAACAAAATGATGAAGACTGTGTATTCTAAACCCAAGATCTGATCGCACACTTCACTGGTTGGAAATTTATTGACAATTTCATATATAAGTAACACAATGTAATACAATTCCAGGCTATTGAAGGCACGTACATCGATAAGAAGTGCCCGTTTACTGGCAACGTGTCGATCCGTGGCAGGATCCTCACGGGGGTGGTACAGAAGATGAAGATGCAGCGCACCATCGTCATCAGGCGGGACTACCTGCACTACCTTCCCAAGTATAATAGATTCGAGAAGCGTCACAGGAACATGTCTGTCCACTTATCACCCTGCTTCAGGTACGGATTTGGATTCTAAGAATTAAGAAAGAGAGAGAAAGAATTAAGGAAGTTCAAGAGAATTAAGATAGAGTTTAGTGTTAAATGAAAAGTTATATTGATTTAAAAACCAAGTTAACGTGACTTATATTAGTTTTTGGTACACACATCATCAATTTTTGAATAGACAAGACTGTTTTTGTAATGCCACAGAATATAGTCTTATTTGATCAGTTGCTTATCCATTTAAAGCAATAATCCACATACAGTTTTGCCAAGTCCAACCATACTCCTGTGAGTTATTATGTATCTTAATTTGGTGATGACGAAATATTTAAAGACGAGCCTGAGCCAAATAAATCTTGAATTGAGCATAATTTTTATACCCATGAGACACTGCTGCACTTTGTATAAAGGAGTGTTAATTATTTTCATGATTAATGGAAAAAGTTGAACAATAAATTAATATGTATTTATTTTTAAATTATTTAATTCGCATTTAATGCATTAATTCATTTATTGGTTGTATATTCCTATCATAAAGTGGATTTTTAAATCTCTAATAGATTACATGACGCAAATGTAATTTTTTTTAAACAATTGCCAAGTCAATGTTGGCCAGTAATTATATTATGATGATACTCACACGACGGTCTTCTGAAGACTAATTGACGACAAACGTGTTTCAACCCAAAATCTGACTTTCTCCCCTGTAATCCTAATAGTAACGAAGTTTTCCGCGAATGTTACGAGGCCCGTTTCATCTTTACAGAGATGTGGAACTAGGAGACATCGTCACCATCGGCGAGTGCAGACCGCTCTCCAAGACCGTCAGATTCAATGTCTTGAAGGTTTCCAAGGGCAAGGGTTCGAAGAAGTCCTTCAAAAAGTTCTAATATAATAAAAATACTTTTTAAGTACTATTGCCTTTTTGTATTCATCCCATCAGCCACTTAACAAGAAAATCAATTTTGAAAATAGAAATAATTAATGTTTAGGTCAGTTAATGCTGATTTAAAGCAATATTGCTGCAACTGTTTCAACCCAAGATATTATGGCGGTAGGCTTTGGTCGGAAAGTGATTGGAGATTGGTCCATCTGTATCCTAGAGCAGACTACAGGATATTAATACACTTAGTCATTTGAACTAGCAAAGCGCTTACCACTTCAAATAAGACATCTATTTGTGTGTAAACTTGTACTAGTTGGTTGCATCCCTTGCGCCCCACCGTTCAACCTCCTTTAATACGGACTAACATGTAAGGATATTTCTGGTATCATATATGGGTAACTATATATCGATAGGTTATTTTAATACGAATTGATAGAGAAATTAGATTAATAAATAGTCACATTTATGGTAGCTATTGCTATTTAAATGAAAACAAGATATTTTAATAAGAAAATTTATTACTATTTAAAAAACTACGAATAAAATTACAAGATATGAACATAAAAATTCCTATATCATAACAGTTTCATTGCTTAAATATATCCGTAAACTGTAAAGTTTAATGTCCGTTCCTACAACAGTTCAGGGTCGTCAGTAAAGGTACTTTTATATGTAAACGTTATTCTCTTCTCCAAAAGGAGTAATAAATATTGTTTAACGTTTACATTCTAAATATCTTGCTACTTACATTTTTCTATCAAATTTTTTTTTAACAAAATAAACTCGATGGCCAGCCGCGACCATCCCCCTACTTTTAACTGCCAACTGCCTATTATCTACTTCTGGTTGCCACGGAACGTAATTTAAGTTAAACGTTTACCTATATTATTTCCTTAACTTCAATGATAATCGCTCTTGAACATCGGCTATTAATTTTTATATTTAAACAAATTTTGACGGTCGATATAAGATTTTAGAATTCTATTAAAATTTTAAATTCAATTGACTACCTTAGATTTATTTTAAAATTTAACTAGAATCTCTTCGATTTAATGTAATTCATCTCGAATTCTTACCAAGTACTTATAGAACTCTATCAGTAGATATATATTTTAGTAAATCATTGTTTAATAAAACATTTTATTCGCCGAAATGGCTCAGTCTCACCTATCGCCCGTTCTATTAATAAATTACATAACGTAACTAATGAACTAAGAAAAAAATATCCAAGTAGGCGGGATTTTGATAAAAATTTGGAATGAATATACTGTTCTGCTGCAGGGACAGACACATCTGTACATTGTAGAGGAAAAGCAATGATAGGTAATTTAATAGAATATTAATTTATTTATAAAATATAATATACGAATAAACCTTTGCCGATAGACATTAATATATTAAGAATTGTAACATTATTATATTTTTTAAGTTGGTAGTACTTTATAGTATCATAACACTTGCGTAAAATGGGTAATGCAACGGATAAATATGGATAGATTTAAAACAGATTATTTCATATCAAACAAATTTCATAATAAACATAATCTAAACTAAGCATATCACGACTAATTTTAGGAAACAACAAGGACTACAATTACAACTATGGTACAATGTGTGCAACTCCAGCTAACTCGGGTAAATATTGAATATTTTTAGTCGATTCAGCTTTATAGCATAGTCCGTTTGTATAGACTTCTATGTGCATATATTGAAAAACACTGAAAATCTCAAGCAAAGACGTTAAAACTATTTAGAGCTGGTTGCCAAACACAAAAATTACGTGCTATATAATATTTGCGTTCCCGACGCTGTAGAAGTCCATCGCACGGTAGTATGTACATAAGAAAAGGTGGAAAAAATCCTCAAGTCATAACATAGAAAAATCTTTATTCAAAACCTTAACATCTCAGTCTTCCATCACCTCCCCCTCTCCTCTCCTAGTTTCCACCCCACTCGGCGGATCTACACATATCAGCGATCAGCTCGTCAAACTCCAGCAGGGAGCTTTCGTGAAGTTCTAGATCTTTTGACAGTTCCTCGTTCGTCATTTCAACCTCCCCTTCTTCGTCTTTAGATTTATATTGCGTTTCATCCGTTAGCTTCAAGTGCGGTGCGTTGAAAAAGTCTTTATAAAACTCGGCCAGCTCTCGTATGGGGTGGTTGTCTGCGAACGGAAAGTACAAGAGTTTCAAAGGTGGTTCATGTTCGCTACGAAAGCCGGCGAATTTCTTCGGTGGCAACTCCAAGGACGTCGGACTCTTGGATAAAATTGTGGTGTCGAGGTCCTGAGTGCTTTTAACGTGAACGTCTGTGTCAATTACGGGACTCTCCGGCCTGGGGGCACGACACTTGGGTATTGGCATTCTATCGAAAAACTCTATTATAGTCTTCTGTATGACAGATTCGTCAACGAACGCCGCCAAACGAAGAGGCTTGTTCAAATCGACCGGCTTCGCGGGCTTCGGCTCTCTCTCCTTCTGGTCCTTCTTCTTCTTCGATTCGAATATGACGTGTTTAGGGCTGAGCTCGAAGTGATCGCTCTTTAGCACCAACTGTTTGTTCTTCTCCGATTTGTTCGGGGATATCGAAAAGTTAGTGCGATAAGACACCGTGAAACACAAACCGCCGAGAGGAGTTTTCAACAGACCAGCTGTGATAGTTTTAACTGAGTCACCCAGCGCCTTGCTCTTTGGCTCGCCGTTGTAAACGCGATAGAAAATTGTAAAAGACTCGGTACGTTGCTTCCTCGACAGATGATACGCTGGCGTGATCCTGCTGATCGTGATTAGAGACTTTAGGAGAATGCCCATTCTAAAGTAAACGGTGTTCATTGCTTTTAGGGAAGTGTCAAATTGGGTCTCATCGAGTTCCAAGGTCCAAAGCTCCAACACCATTTCATCTCCATCTTCTGTTTGCACGGATATTTCCACGTGTAGCTGTGACTTGATGGTCTCTAGTATTCTGTCTGAAGGCAGAGCGTTTTTCGTGGCCTGATTGACCTCTGGCGAGTCCGGTATTTGTAAATTGAACCAGTCGGAGTCCGACGACTGCGGTTTGCTGTTCGGCTCGATCTTGACGCCTTTCCGCGACTCCACGATCACTTGAACACCCTTGTACGCGAGGAATTTCGCGAACTTGGTGAATTCGTTCTTGTCACTGATATTTGAAAAGCCGGCGTCTGGCGCCATTTTAACGTAAACTATTATCGACACTGGCAAAGTTCCGCTAAACTACCTAAAGTAAACTTTTTAAGAAGCTCTATTTACTCTTCATCGGCTATACAGTTCTCGACGAGATTCCTTAAATTAGGATTCTCCATCGCCGCTGCGATCCTCTCCTTGTCGTTGATCTGCTTATTGACTGTAACAAGAGAAACACAACAATTACTACGAATCCATTTCAAATTGAACTCGAAAGGGACACGAGTACAACGAAGCCTGGATAAAAAGTAACGATCAGAAAGAATTACCTAAATTCCGTCTGACTGAACGACAGTAGACCGCACTGGACGGAACACAATATAGTTAACAAATGAATGTAAGCAAAACAGAACTGCACTGGTCCGTACATGGTGTGACAAATGTGTGAAAACAACAAGTGTTATTGGAACCTTGACGACCGGGTTACACGCTGCTACGTAACTATGTAGGAAGGATTGTTGTTACGTGAAGTTTAACACGTAAATTAGATATATGACAATTTAAAAAGCGTGGGATGCTTGACATCGAATATTCCACGTAGGACTTCAGCGGCTTTTTCGGAATCAAGTTATTTACCAGAGCATAATATAAGGGCATACCACGGTTTTCACGTCGTCTTAGTACTAAAATTATTTTGTACTTTTTAGTTTGAATTGCATTAAAAATGTGTTAGTTTTTTTTAAATATTGTATAATCATCGGATCTGGACACTTGTACAAATTTTCACGCAAACGGACCTTAGGAACTGAGCTACGTTTAAGCTGTAAGATTCCCTTACATAATTACAAGTGACGCTAATAAAACGTAACATCACGCCTGTAACCCCCTAAGGGGTAGGCAGAGGAGTGTAGTACACCTCCACATTTCACCGGTTACGTTCAAGTGGTGCTAACAAATGAGTATTAATATTAACTTTTCACAATTCAATCGTTCTATCGGTTTAATTAGTATTGCAGAATCGAGTCTGATAATAATACCTTGGATTAACGAAATGCATAACCATTTGCAAAATTCAAAATAATCGTAATAAACACTCTTTATTTATTTAACTCAGTACGTGGGAGGCTACTCTGATTGCTACGTCGGGGCTTGAGGAACGGTTCGGCAGCTTCGTGGAAATGTTGTCATGTTCTTGTTTATTGTCCAACGTAAATACCAATGAAACATCACCGGGATAATGAGGATGTGCGCGAAGCATGCAGTTTGAATCACTCTACTGTTGCATGTCATGATGTTTCTAGGAAAAAAAACATATTGTTTTTCTTTCAATGCCTTCATTGTATTTTCCCTATTTTTTTTGTGTGTTTGAGTTTAAATAGGTCTCTGATCTGTGCGTTGAGATAGTCGCTCCGCGTTTGCATATCTTCAGATTCTCAACGTAAACAAGGAAGTAATGACTTCCTTATTGCGCTCGACGCATGTTGCATTTGTTATGGCAATGATCTTTTAACGGAGTTCAATTCTCGTGATAACATTATACTAATTAATGCATTCTGATAGTGCATGCGGTGGGATTAAGCAAATTCGATTTATAAAGAATCCGTCCTTCTGGTCAAGCGGTTACAGACCTTGACTGTATAACTGTTGTGGGTTCGAATCCTAACCTGCTTTTCTTTTCCTAAATTTTATTGTTTTTGTGTCTTGGGATAATAAAACTATCTGTACAAGTATTATATGTAGTTTAACAGCTGTCTGGTCACCAAATTATAAGCTGTGTCTAGTTTGGGATGTGATAGCAATATACGAGGGTGTCCCAAGATATTACTAAGATGCAGACAAATATTTATTTAATAGAGTGTTAATCTCTAACACTATAAGTCAGTTGAAAAGTTATTTTTGCATTCCCAAATAACTACGGTGGAACGATAAAAGGGTCATGTAGATAATTTTGATTCACAAAAACTTTTAGTGACAGACACAGCCAAGACAAATGCTTACCAGTCGATGCTAACCACAGCAAATAAAATCATGCGATCAATCTCAAGCATAAATTGTTTACTGACCGGGTCACAATATAATTGTTTCTGTTGATTCTCAACATTAAAAACACAAGTATTGTATACAGTTAGTTGGCGAGATAATTAATTTGTCGATTGAGGGCAGCGCTGATTAAGACCGAGTAGGTCCCTTTGGAATCGCACGACTGTTTTAAAAGTGTTTACGATAAAATTATTATCACCGTCCAATAATAGCACCAGTGATGCAACGATTGATATCTGTATATCACTGTTTACAATGTAACATGATTACATCTCAATATCAAATTCTCTGTTCAAAAACAGATGACCGTGCATATGCATGAATTCCACTACTATTTGTCATAATGCATGTTATATCATACTAGCTTTTGCCTGCCACTTCCACCACGTGGAATAGCGACTTTGGGCAGCATTTAAATTGTCTAGGATACTTTCATTAAAAATAATACAGATGGAAACTGCTGTGGTTCACTGTAAGCGAATTAATTTTAGTCTTTCATACTAACGTAAATAGCAAATTTCATCTCCGATTTCATCCCCATGCAGGTCGAAAGTTCAAAAACGCTTGGATTTTATCTATTTGTATCTTATGAACTGCCTAGATACAAACTTTCATCCCCCATTTTAGCCCCTTCAACCCCTTTTTTCGGGATAAAAGGTAGCCTGTCCTTTCCCAAGGTCACGTCTATCTCTGTACCAGATTTCATTAAAATTCCGTTTAGTGGTTTAGGCATGAAAGTGGAGCAGACATACAGACAGACAGACAGGCAGAATTACGTTCACATTTATAATATGAGTAGAAAGGAGGAATGATTATGCCAAAAAACATATTAAAATAACAAAGGCAATGAACCCTGCTTTGTTTTTAATAAACCCATTTGATAACAACAGACCCAAGTCACACAACACCGCTTGTGCATTAAAGACAATATTATATTGTCATTGCATGTCAATTTATTTATTTCTTTATTGCACCTTTATAAGACAAAAAGCAGCAATGAACGATCTTAATCAGGCGTAGCATTATCTACCAGTCAACCCTGGTTAGATGTGGGGAATTTGTGGCAGGTGTTCAATGTAAAAAGTATAAAAATACACATACATACATACATACATAGAGAAACATACATGTACGTAAATGTCTATAGAAATACACATTAACACACACACACACGCATGCAGACAAGGGATCTTTGTTCTTTTAACAACTCTCGTACCTTCATCATTAATTCCTTTCAGGGTGTCATTCAGATGTCCTCTCAAAATGAGAAGGAATATTTTAATACAATACAAAATGTTACTCCTAAAATTGAAAAAAGAACGGCGGATGAAGAATTTTTCAGCGACAGAGAAATGAAAAATTTCAGTGGTAACATACAATTTTTTTTATAAAGGCCTAGAGAACATAGTTTACAAATGTGAGAAGTGTATGCATGAGACGTTGAAAATGAAAAATGATATCATATTTTTACTTTATTTCCCTTGTCCGTTATTCTGAAAAACTTCCCCTCATATAAATCTGTTCAATATGGATTATGCATGTACGTATAACCATAGAGATTTGAGTATAGTAGTGACAAATAAGTCACTGTAATAAGTCCATTGAGCATATGCAAAAACAGTTTATTTTCAAGGAAATGTGAATAAATAAATGTGAGTAAAGATATAAATACAATTGTTGATGCCAATTATTATTATCATCTATTAAACAAAAGTTATTAAACATACTAACAGGGTCAATGAAATTATACATACAATTGAACTTAATCATAGAAAAACTGTAATTTTTTTGCCCCTACATTCAGTTATAAATATTTAAAACGGCCAATCGTATTATGATAACATAACAAAGCAGTTGAGAAAAACTGCTCAGTCTTACAAAAATAAATTTCTTTATTCATGAAGATACAAAAAATATTGTTGTTATTATGAACGTATATTTTATTTTGGCTGATTGTATTGTCTTCATAGCTGCCTTTTTTTATCTGTTTTTATTAGTGCGTCGTAATAATTGTTTTAATTGTCCAGTGTTTAATGTGGTCTGATAATAATTAGTAATATTTAGTTTTTCCAATTCTTTGAAAAAGAAATGATTTTTTTTTTTTTTTTCATATAATTTTTTTTTTTTATATATAGATATATTTCAGTTTTTGTTTGAGGCAGATACTTCAATGGGATAAATACATCAATTATATTCATAAAAGTCTATTGAGAATTATTCAGATAATGGCTGCTGGGCTAGGGAAAGGGAAGTCTCTGAAATGGCTTGTATATATGAAAGAACCTCCTCCTTTCTTTGAAGTCTGTTAAAAAGCGATGAATGTACAAGAAGCATATTGGGTTAATAAGGATACGAGATGTTTGACTTTCTGCCTACCCTGTGAAGAAGTTGGCGTGATGGAGTACCAATAATTAAGATATCAACAGCTACTTACTTTCATCTTCAGTAGTATGTGCTCCCTTTTTAATGTAGATATCCAGTTTCACCGGATGGTGCAGTGACCTTTGAATCTTGATCCGAATGCACAGACCGATAAGCGTTGCCAGGGAACAATGGGGCACTGTTGGGTTGTACTCGACTCTCAAAACAGGCACCTTGTCAGCCGTAGGCTCCTTCACAAAGATACCATCTTCGTAAATCACCTTCAAATCCTCCAGTGTACTCGGCTTCTCCGGGTCCCGAATCGTCCGCAAAAAGTCTAGAACACCACAACACTCGTTAGAAGCGCACAGAACCAGCAAAACAAGCGCATAAACTCACAAAATATCGTTCAAAACAAACCGTATATCGTCTCCCTCAAATCATTCTCGTCCTTGTAGCCCAACTCTTGTAACGTCGCACTTTTGTCCATATAAGCGGGCTTAGCGAGTTCCACCGGTTGTTTAGATGTATTTGTTATGGAGAGTTTTGAAAAGAATGATATCATATCGTCGAAGTCGAGCTAGACTTTGAGACTATCACAAAACCATAGATAATAGTACACTGTACAAGATTACCAAGGAGGCGGACATATTAGATTTTTCATAGACTATAGAGCAAACATAGAATACATGAGTTCGAGTATTTAGTTCTAGATAGTCCAGTTAAATATAAATTAACAATTTTGTTATGGATATACATTTTAGTTATTTTCCCAATTTTTTCAATTAGTTCTTGGAAAT
Source organism: Agara michaeli (assembly GCA_018245675.1). NCBI lineage: Eukaryota > Metazoa > Arthropoda > Insecta > Lepidoptera > Hesperiidae > Agara > Agara michaeli. The sequence goes on along the minus strand of DWDX01001843.1, from coordinate 1,936 downwards.
AAACTCTAATATGAGATAATTTAAACTATAAAAAACTGTTTTTGTTTTTTTTTTTCGCTCCCAAATGATTTCCTTTACTCCATTAAAATATAGAAAAGAAAAAACATTTTGCAATAATGTTGCCTTATTAACAAAAACTCCCTGATAAGTAAGAGATTTAGCAAGATGCAAAAGTAAATATTCCAGATTGATGTGCTTTGCACAAAAATAATGAGCTACAAAAATGAAACATTGAGAATAAAAGTTAATTTGTTAAATTTATTGCAATTCTTTATGGTCTTTTAAATGTTATTTTGAAAATAATACACTTTAAATATTTTTGAATATCAGCATCATGTACAAAATGGAAAAAAGCAGATACTACTTTGGTATCAACAAGTGTTGCTGTTATTTAAGAATATGCTGAAACGCCTTACCTTTTTGAAATAGTACAATAATTGCTGCAATGTAGAATACATATTTTTTTGGAAATTGGTAATTTGGATTCACACCTAGAAGCACTGTCATCTGACATATATAAAAAAAATAAAAAATGCTAGTAGTAGCGGTTGTGTTGTGAATATGTTATTTGGCCACTAATATTAGATAGCTAGTTTTTATTATATTAATTTTTTATACAATTGGCCGTTAAAATGTTATGAAGCACAGAAAGTTGTCTTAACACTGGTAATTTTAAGCAAAAGCGGCCTAAACGTTGAACTAGTGTTTTTTTAATCGTGAAAACATAACCTATAAGTATAGTGTTTGTCTTTTGCGAAAATGTTTTCTATATGTCGACAAACCCACCCGGCGACGGGTATCGAGTACGCGGTGAGCAGCTGCTTCTTCAACAACGACGAGACGTGTCTGGTGACCGCAGGCGCAAATATTATCAAGGTGTTCAGACTATTCCCTGAAGGGCACACGAAAGAGGTGAATGCCGGTAAGTATTAACAGTAATAATAATAAAGTTTATTTATATAAAACAATGTTATAATATATATAGTTTTAATCATTTACTCAGCTAAGAGTACTTAGCTATAACTTCCGCAAGTAGTTTATCTGTAAATTCAAATCAGTAGGTTGTTTGTTAATTAAATTCTCTTAATAAAAATTTTCGCAAACATCTTTCAACGATTGCAGCCGGTCAACCGATCCCCCCGAAGATGAAGCTGGAATGTCTGGCCACGTACACACTGTGGGGCAATGTTATGTCAATATCATCGGTGAAGTGTCCCAGCGCTGGACGGGATCTGCTGCTGGTGTCCTTCAGGGAGGCCAAGATGTCCGTGGTGCAGTACGACCCGCAAGTCAACAATCTGGTCACACTCAGTATGCATTACTTTGAGGAGGACGATATGAAGGTAAATGAACCCAATCGTTAACATCAATTATATCTTAATATGACATATTGTGACTTACTAACCTTGTGATTTATTACTTGTCCAGTTCCCATAGTATAAGCACTCAATTGGCTAATTTGTAATTAGACAGCCTGAGTCTAAAATGTGCTTATATACCCGTATAGATGTTACTATGGCATTCGTTTCCAGGGCGGTTGGACAACACATCCGCACATACCATGGATCCGAGTGGACCCGGAGTTCAGATGTGCGGTCATGCTGCTGTACGGCAAGAAGCTAGCCGTGTTGCCGTTCAGGAAGGACATTACCTCGGAAGACGGAGACCCACTCGAATCTAAGCCCTTGAGCGATACCAAGAAAAATGTAAGGAAAATTTGGATCTCTAAATAATTATATACAAAGCTTCAAGTCTATGGCAGATGTAAACCTATACTCTAAACAATTTTAACAATTATTTAATGTTATATATTTGACTAGTTGTTAACCCCGGCTTCGCCCGCAAAATAGTTCGCCCGCTGTTCAAAATAGTAATGATAATAATATGAATATAAAAAAAGTGTAACAAAATAATTTATTTATTGAAGGAAAGCTCT